>CM052443.1:1552992-1588171 GCA_028533085.1 Varecia variegata | reverse complement strand
AGCAGTAAATCACTAATCGGCGCCTCCTGGTCTCACCCTGCAAATGCAAAGGGGCCATGTGGAAGCCGTCTGGATTCTTCTGGCTGCTTGAGTAGCTCGGGCAGCTTGTTTAGGTAACTGGGATTATGGCCTGCATGAGCTGATTTAATGCCACAAAGGATCTAGGCGCTAAGGCAACAGATGGCCAGGACTTCATATATCTTTAACATGTTCTCAGAGCTTTTCTCCTTGCAAAACCGTGCAGGCGCGCTACGTGGATAAATTACTACTGTAGTGTAGGGCGACGTACCAGTCAGGGTTCTCTAGAGAAACGGAACCGGTAGGAGATTACCTATCTATCCAGTAAGAGATTTGTTTCAAGGAACCGGCTCACCTGGCTGCGGGTGGCAAGTCTGAGCCCGCAGGGCAGCCGGCAGACTGGGCGCTCAGGCAGAGCCGACGCTGCGCTCTGGACGCAGAATTTCTTCTCCAGGAAACCCCGGGTTTGGTCTGAAGCCCTCCTACTGGTGGCTCAAGGCCCGTCCACGTTATGGAGGGTAACCTTCGTTAGGTGAAGTCACCTGATGGGAGACGTTAACCACATCCGCAAAATACCTGTGCTGCAACCCTGCATTAGCACTGGAGTGAGTACTGGTGCCACAGACAGGCCAGGCTGACACACACAGTGCATTCATCGCAGCAGGTGCTGACAGTGTTTCACAGGAACATTTGGGAATTCATGCAGACTGCCTTTGTACCAACGTGAGATGGTTTTAGACCATCCACCGATTTCCAAGCACAATTGACTAAAATTACGTGCAGCCGCTCTTCCTCAGGGTCCTTGGAGTTGTTGTGCAATTTGATGTTTAGCTTCTGTTGCTGGGGGACAGACATACAGATATTAAACTGCATTTTTCATTTATCTCCTACACTTCATGAACTTTAAGAAAATAATTGCCTTTAGGATAGAAATCTGGATGCTTTTTGAAAATAGCATTTGGTAGAGCTGAAAGATAAAGTACTCACAAGGGTCCCCGCGCTGTGTGTGCGGAACCGTAATGGGTTCTTTGTGCTAATGTGAGCCTCCGAACTTCTTCAAAATGCCAAATTATTCGTTTCTTAAAGCGATGAAATCAGTTCTCTGCTGACAATTATGAAAAATATAGATGAAAGCAAAATTTCAAATGCTGTTCTACAGAAATTATTTAATCATTTCTGGCCTACTTTGGAAGCCCATGGAGATGGTGTGTTGATGTGTAGCTCTGCAGACCTGCCTTGGCAGATGCAGTCATAGCTGGTTTTATTAAAAATCCAGTTTATTTGTCTATGCAATAGCTACTTTGTCAACCAACATGCAGCCGAGGGCAGCCTCCTGTAAAAGCAGAATACTGTTTGAACTCAGAGGCATTTGCACTTGCCTTCCCAATATTATCTATTTTCTACTGGCTGAAGATGGAAATTCTAACATTCTAGCATTGCTACTTTATTTTAAAACTTTGATTCATGATAAAATGCAAATGCTACCGGGAGAGGTAAATGAAATGGAAACTGTGAACTATTTTCATTTTCAATGGATGAATTTCGGATCTTCCCTGATCCGATTTCACTGGTGGAGGGAAGGTGACGGTGAACCGGTCTCGTGGAGGGCGTGTTGCCATGGGGGTGGGCGGACTTGTGAGATCCAGTGTGCGGCAGGCCGTCTTGTGTCCTGCATCCTAATCTTATCCAGAACAGGCCTGATTGCAAACGTTTTTCAGAATATAAAAGCCACAACCAAGATTTCAGTATCATTTCTATGACATTAAGTGCTAATGATTCCAAGAATAACTACGGGGCATACGAGGGTCTGGAAGCCAGGGAAAGTGTGTCTGGGGGGAGGACTGTGACATGAGGCCCCTGGGTTAGGAGAGGGAAGGTCGCTAAGGTCTTGAGCTCCGAGATCGACGCTGGATACGACCACTAGCCATGTCACGGGGGTGCGTGGGGTGGTCCGATGGCATCGTATTTACAAGGAAGTATGCAATGCGTTTTAAATATTTACGTGAAACTACTGAAGCAAAAATCAATTTCTGAGTAAGCCTCTGGATCCCGACTCCAGGAGTAGAGGTGCAGGCTCTCCCAGGTGTCTCGGCGTGCTGGGCTCAGCTGGGAGAGGTGAGTGTCCGTTACCCACGGTCTGGGTGGGGACAGAGGTCCTCTGTCTGTCCCTTGACTGCAGTCACACGAGGAAGGGGTCTGGCCATGACAGGTGCTCCGTGGAGACGGCCGCAAATGAAGGCGGAAGTTACAAACCGGCAGGGAAAGCCGGTCTGCAGAGAGCAGAGAAGTAGAGACGGGGAGGTCAGGTGTCCGGGAGAGGAAAGGGGTCGCTGCCTGTCGCCGAGGGGAGAAACAGCGGCAGACTGTCTGGAATGGCCACTTCCCGCAGGGTCAGCTGTGCTGACCACTGTCCTTATGCGGGTCCTCTTGCTCTGTCCCGAAAACCCAGATGAGCAGGAGCTAGCCTGCGTGGCCGTCTGGTTCCTGTGCCTCAGTGACACGTCAGCCTGAACCGCCCTGGAGAGCTGGGGCCACTGTTAGCAAACGAAGAATGGGAAAGTGTATTTCTAAGCAGGGTATATTTCTAACTATGGGGTTGCTTTATTACTTAGAATTTTTTATTAGCTGTATTTATTCATTTCTATTTCTATTTCTTCATTGCCGTGTTCACTAGAGTAGGTCTAAGAGAGTCCTCATTTTGTGTAGCAGGCATTAATATTGTTGAATGAGTATACTTCAGTTGTACCTTAATTTAGTAATTTTATATTAAAGAGGATTTGAAAGAATGTTTGGCTACAGTAACAGAACCCGGAATATAGATAGAAAAACCATGAAAAGTGGAATCGTACAAAAAGTCATACATCTTGAAATATTCTGAATCTTTGAGTGTAATTGAAAAGCATGGGTTTATGTTTTATGGTTATTTTTAAAAATATTTTTAGTTTCATTCTGTCATTATGAGAAATAAGCTGGAAGACATTATCACAGTCATTTATTTTATTGTCAGTTGGAAACCTAATAAACAAGGGAAGAATTAAGATTTAATACATGTCAGTGATTTATGTGTTTATACAGGGGAAGATTATTAAATTAATGTGAGTAATTTTTTTAAAAAATGTAAAAATTATAGATATATTTATAGTCACCCAGGGAGATCATGTAAATATTCAGAAAGTTCTGAAATGATTTAAAGCATTTTTATAACTCATCCTGCCTGAAATACGCCTGGTTCTAGAGGGCACGGCCCCAGGACAGTGCTGGCCTAGAGGGCGCTGCCTGCCACGCTCTGGCTTCCTGTCCTGGGCTCTCGCACCCGAAGCTTAATCGCTCGTCATCCACCCTCAGCCCTCAGTCCCCAGGACACCGTACGTAGTGTGTCTGGCACATCCTTCCAGAAATATCTTATGCACACAGAAGCACACACATGGCTATGGACACAGGTATGTCCTATTCGTTCTTTTCCTCTTCTCCACCCTTGAGGCATTGTATCATACAACATTGACATACACAAAGTTTATAAGCTATTCCACGCATTATTTTTACATTTGACAGCATATTAGTACTCGAAGAAAGCTGCAGGCTGACTGCGTGTCCTCCTCTGCCACCAAACGCACATGTGGCACTTCCAACCCATGGTGGGGGCACAGGAGGCGGGGCTTTGGGAGGTGAGTGGGGCACAAGGGTGGAGCCTGGGGGACCCAGTTGGTGCCCCTGGGAGAGAAGCCCCAGAGAGCCGCCGCCCAGCCCTTCCCCCATGTGACAACCACACAGCGGTGTGACCCGTCTGGGAGCCAGACACCGAATCAGCCTCCGAGACTGTGGGGACATGTTCTTGCTGTTTGCGATCTGTCCAGTTGATGACCTTTGTGTTAGCAGCCTGAACGGACCGAGACACAGAGTTTGAAAATACAGGTTGATAGACGGCGCCTCCATGTATTTCCCCAGATTCAGGCATTTTCTGGCAGCTGGGTTTCCTGGCCTCCGCTAAGGAGGAGTTCTGATTTTTTTAAGAAAGCGTAATTGTGACTTGGAGACATCAGCAGATGCCCTTTGGTTCTGTAATCTTTGCATTCTCCAAAATTGTGGTTAATAAAGACGTACGAAGTGTCTACTCTGAAATCTCACCTCCGCAGGTGACTGGAAGAGTGAGTTTGAGAACGGGATTTTAGGAACTGAAGGGTGAATCAGATGAGGACCGGGCAGTGCCCTGCAGTGCCGCAGATACTGGCGCTGGGAACGCGGGCACCTCTGAGCGCTGGCTGTGCTGCCGTGTGACGTGGGTGCGTCCTGTTCACCTCTTTCTAGCAAACTCCCCCTGTCACCCCGGACCCTCACGTGACCTCGCGCGGGTCACTGGATCCAGGTCTCCCAGCCATCGTGGGGGAAAGGTGGCCTGTGGAAGTCACTTAATTTTTTTTTTTTTTGATGCCCAAGTTCCCATATTTGAACAATAGTTTTGAACTTGATTTTCCATCTGCAAAGCGCTTTTCAGCTCTGCATCCCAGACTTCATGGTTCTGAAGACGGCAGCGCTCGGCTGCAAGACGCCTGATTACCACTTGCTTTTTTTGCTCTGTAATTACGGTTGTTTCAGAAAAATGCTTCCTCCTTTCAGGCAAACCCTGTTAACTGCAAATTTAAATGTAACGCAATAACCTTTCCTTAATCCTATGACTCCTTATAAAGTACGAAACCAGGAGGATTGTAAATCCTGTTGCAGATTATGGGGGCATTTTTAGCACATTCTTCACTTAGGAATAATAGACTAGTAATGGAAAGTAAGTCCTATTCAAGCACAACAGAAAACAATGCATTCAGACAATGTGTTGTGCGAATTGCTGGCTGGTTTCTCGGCATTTTAGCAAGAAGAAGTGATTAAAAATTGAAGAAATTTATATAGTATAAACTTGAAAAATTGTGAAACTTATGACACAAATCCAATTTTTATTTACATTGGACTAGATGAAAATTTGGATTTTATTTATACATATTGGTTAGAAACATGGTGAACTCCTTTGCACTGTAAATATTGGCAGTATTGAAGAAGAGCGCAGCACCAAACTCCAGGCTTCACAAGGCTGCGCAAAAGCGGATTTGTCACTAATTATGTCCAATCGACAATTAGAGGCTTCATTGCCACCGGTGCACTAAGACCAGTCACGCTGGACGTCCACAGTGCCGTGTGCTCAGAGTCTTCGTCTTAGCTGACCCGTGGTTAGCAGCTGACAGGTTCGATCACCAAACCCCCGGTGAATGGCTCTCTTCACTCTCGTGATGGTGAACTTCACCTGAGCCCTGTTCTCCCACATGCTAGCGATGGTTGGCAAATCCCCCCAACTTTTTGCATCCTGGGAAATGACTAACGACATATTCTGAGAGAAGACCAAGCTCCACCCTTCCTCAATGACTCTCTTGTTTCCTAAAACCCCTGGCTTTCCTCCTCTTGTTTGAAGTGTTCTCCATTCATGCACTTGTCTCTGTGACAACAGCCTGAATAAAATCATCTGTGTGGCCCGGTGAGTTTTGTCTTTCACGGTCGGTGCCTGGATAGGAGTGGACTTCGCTTCGAGATCTGTTTCCTCTGCCCAGGACGTGAGGCTCTGGGGCCTTTGTGCTCCACTCCTGCCCGGTGGTCGGGGGGCCCAAGGATGACTCCTGTGCCCCAGAACCACGACCACTGGTAGCATGGCGTGGATTTTGGTGCCCGCGCGATGCCGCGTTCTGTCAGCGTTTTGCCGTGCACACGTGGCGATCTCTGTGAAGGATTAATGCGTTACGGGTCCCTGCTACGTGAGAGGCTGCAGTCGGCTTGTCACTCTTTCCTCTCTCTTCTGCATTTAAATCAGTTGATTTCATACCCACGGTTTGAACTTCTGAGTTTATGCTTGGCTCGGGGTTGAAACTTTTTGTTTTTCTCTGACGTTTCCCTGAAAGCTCTTGTAATCAGTGCAGACCGAGCGCTTCATCCCAGCACAGGGGACGCCTCCAAGCCCTGTGAACAGCAACATCTCAGGTACGTGTGGACACTCTGAGACCTTTCCAGTGGAATGAGTCAAAACTCCCAAAACTTGGTCAAGAAGCGGATGGAGTCATAAGCCCGCTAGTCCAACAGGGAGTGGAACAAGATTAATTACACAGATTGAGTCAGCTGATGATGGGGGGTTGTGGGTTTTGCTTGAAATGCTGCTGATACTCTAATGCTCTATTTTCTGGATATATAAGCAAATCCTTTCTCTTTCCTCCAAGCTGTCTGTAAATAATAATAACTGAGTAGACTCTACTGTTGTAAACTGAGGTGAGACATTTACGTGACATCTTATTCTCCCTGCCTGAGCCCAGGAGAATTCTGAAACTCTTGCCTCCTTGTTTTCCTGTCACCATGGTCATTTTCATAGCTTCAGGTGGAGTCTGTCTGTCCTCTTTACGAGGGCACAGTTGGAATCTGCAGGTGAAACATGATGCTGATCCCTTGGTTTGGCTTCCTGGCCTCAGTGGATTGTACAGTCCAAAAAGCAACCTTTAATTTTCATTCTTGCTGCACCTATGTGAAATTTAAGCCATGTGTAATAGAGCAGCCCATTTTATGATCAAGAACAATCTTTCCTTGAGATTACTTTTGATCAAAAGACTGTAGAGAGACATGCTTTGTTTCAGTGGAAAATCGCGTATCATCTACAGCACACCCTTCCCTTTGTTCGTTACCTTTGAACCACGTTACGTCTCTGTGCATCGCGGCTGCTGATGGGTACGCAGCTCTTGCTGTCTGGTGGTGATGTAGCTGGTTCTCCCACTGTGGAAACACCAGTGTTAACACCTATGTGCACATTGGACTAGGACATGTTACCTTGCCCAAATTTTCAACCCTTATCAAATTTTAAAATTTCCCAGTTTTCTTCAATATTTGGCTATAATGCTGCAAACCAACTTTTCCAATTTTTCTCACTTTCATATGATTCGAAGTCGCTGAGAATTAGAACCTGGTTGTGCAGATTCCTAGCGGGATCCTAGGGGGTCTTTCGGCTCGTGTCCTGCCCCAGGATCTGAGCGGAAGCCTCATCACAGCTGCAGACCATCGCTGGCCTGGGCTCACCCTGGACAAGCCGCCATCTGGGTCGCTAGGGAGGGTCGGTGAAATGCTTGGGTCACACGTGCCCTTATGCGGGAGGTGACCAAGTCCGTGGACAGCATCCCCAAGGGCATCCACAGTCTAGCTTCCAGACGCTCATTTAATGCTGCTGAAAGAATGACCATTTTGTTCATTAGGAGCCCAGTAGTTACCTGTGAATAAAGGATAGAGTCAGCAACGTCCTGTAGGCGATGACACAGACTCCACAGGGCAGGGGCTTCTGGCTGGTTCCTGGATAAATTCCTAGCACTTGGAATGGCACCGAGCACGTAGCAGTCACTCAATAAACAGTGGTTATGATTCAGGTCAGTGAACCAAAAATGATCATTTTGGTAGTCTTTGGTAGTACAGATTCCATTGGTAGAGACGATGGAATTTAATAAAATATTGAAATAATACAAGGGTTCATCTTCACCCTCCACCACAGACCCCAGGACAGCTGCATGGAGGGCAGGGAGGCCCACGGGCCTCGGGCTCACCTGGGACCCCCTTCCCTGCCAAGCCGTCCCCCCACTCCATGCTCTGGCCCCACTTTCCCCAACTCTTGCTGCAGAGCTGCAGTCAGCGCAGAGAGAGGCTCTCCCTGCTTCGCAGCTCGAGCCTGCACACTCGGGGAATGGACTCAACTTTCACCCCCTGTACAGTAGCTACCTGGCCTTGAGTCGGGTCCCCCGGCCCCCAGGCCAATCCTGGGGACAAAGGCAGAAGGGCAGCCGCTCCCAGGGAAGCACATGGAGTCAGTGTGACTGGATGTAGCTTCGGGACACAGCAGGTGCTGCTCCCAGAGCTGGTGCTGGGCAGACTACCCCACAGGCGGATCTTTCCAGAGACACTGTCGGTTAAAGGTAAGTAGTGCATAATAATTTCTTAAGGGCACTCAGTCTTTAGATACCTGGGGATTACTCTTGGTGTCGGGCACAAGGAGAAATGCAGCCCAGAATTGCACCCCACGGGGACCCTGCCAAGGTTTCCCGCCTCCGGGTGGGAGACTGATGACACTTGCTCTGAAAGTCTCTCTAGCCCAGACCACTCCTGTCACGCTGTGCTGGGACACCATCTTCGGGACTTAAATATTTGTTCAGCTGTCAGGTTGGAGCCTGAGGTACCTGTATAGTGCAATTGTGTATTTAAAATGGTTTTACTGAGATATAGTTTATATGCCATAAACGTCTACCTTTTAAAATACATAGTTCAATGATTTTTAGTGTATTTACCATCACTGTAATCAAATTTTAGAATGTTTTCCTCACCCTGGGAACAAAAGCCACACCCATTAGCAGTCACTGCCCCAGCCTAGGCAGCCGCTGTGCCAGGGACGTGCTGTCTCTATAGATGTCCCTGCTCTGGGCAATTCAGGCAGATGGAACCGGGCAGGGTGTGGCCCCTGGTCTGTCACTCAGCAGCTGTGTCACGGTGCACCTGGGCTGCAGCACAAACCAGCACTTCCTTTCTTCTTGAGTCCTCGATCGCACGAATAGCCACATTTCATTTAGACATTTGTCAATTGACAGACATTTGGGTTCTTCAGCTCAATTGCATCTTTTGAGTTGATTAATTTATTTTTTCACTAAAATGACACATCTCAAAGCAAGTTACTTCCTTCTTAGTGGAGAGAGGTTTTGCAGTTTGACCTAATTTAGATTTACCTTGAAAAGAATCCTTTTAAAGTTCTTTTTAAGGTTATCAACACCTCTGGTCACTAACAGTAAATTCAGAGAGAAGAGGGAAAATGAGGTGATTCTATTTTATCACTTTTTTTTGGCTTTTACACGTTCACTTTGCTATCTTATTATATACTTGTTTAACTGCAAATCATCTTAATATCTTCTTTTTCTTGAAAGAGAAGGTACATAAATAAAGATAAAGCATTTTTTAAAATGGAGAGTAACATTTTCTGTGCCCTGGTTTAGAGGATATGGATAGATTTGGCTCCCAGGATTTTTTTTGTGTCAATATATGAGCATCAAAACTTCAGATATTTTTATATTTGTAATAAAATTTTGTATTTTTAAAAAGAGCTAGTACAATGTAATATTTTTCTAAGAGCATTTTCTGGGAGATAAGTGCTAGAGCTGGAACATAATTTTTCTCAGACAGATGTAGATTCTCCCTATAAGTATTGAGGAGAAAATCTTTTTAAAATATGCTGACTTAATCGCTTCCACGCAATTTTCTCTTAACATCATTACATGTAGAGGAGGAAGGCACAAATGGGCATTTATGCATGAATACCCATTTATAATTTTTGTTGTGTGCATAATACAGGCTACGATATATTTTCTTGTGCCATTCAAGAAACTTAACGAGCTATTTCCTTATAAAAAAGAATTTTCTAAAATGTAGGTAGTTATAGCCAATATTTTTGTTTAATTTCAGCCTAACAACGCAATATTGAAAGTAGTGTTTGTCTATATTTTCATCCATAGTAAGGAACAAACAAAAACACTCTCTAGGAACATAAGGTCCCTACACGGCTAGGACTGGAATTCATAAGAACCGTGATAGTTAAAATTTAGCTCCTTTCTAAGCTGTTGATTCAGCTTTCATAGAACTGTGACTATGAAGAGAAGTCTTAAATGAAAAAGTAATTTGAAAGAAGATATGGAAAGTGTTAACTTTCCATGTTGTTAAGGAAACGGCAGTAGGAAAGAATAATTTCGTCGTATATCATGATTTGCGTCAGAATTTCCAGTTTTAGTGGGAAATCACAATTTTCCACCCATGTGCTTCCTCTGCGTAGGCACCCTGAGCAGTGTGCCTTCCACGTCCCTTCCTCGCAGACCCCACGACTTCTCTTTCCCGACTCCCCCGACGACGGGCGTCTGCTAGCGATGGCGGAGAACCACATTCCCACCTCACCTGAGCTTGGGGCTGCTCATCCCTGAAGGAGCTGGTGCTGCAAGATGTCGCTGGAGAAACACAACAAATTCTCCTCCCGGGTGTGTGGAGGGGCCGCACCGAGGGCGCGGGGGTGGCACTGTCTTCCATTCTAGTGGCGGGACGTCTGCGTCTCTCCACCGAGATGCTCTGTCCCAGCGCAGCTCCCTGGGCTCCTTCCTCGCCGTGGGCCTCCTCTGCCACTTGCTGTTTACGTCCATTGTCCTCATCTGTCCCTGGTTCTAACCCCAAGTTCACGGAGAGCCTTTCGACGACATCATTTCAGTTTGGCCACTTCCTGAGGGTCTGAAAAGGAATTTGATCAAAACTCTGCGGACAATGAATCACATCCATCACTGGCGAGTGGTTGGAAACTCTACTCAAATACCTGGGTCACAGGTGGTGGAATAACTTGTCTTGGAACTTCCTTGGCCTACGCAGCACCTGTCACTGCGGGCCAGCAGCGTCTGAGCCTGCAGGGACCCTGCTCTGTGCTTAGATGCTTGATTTTGTTGTTGTTGTTTTGTTTCCTTTCTCTACATTTTTCAACCCCAGTTTCATGTTTTGCTTCCGCATGTGTGCCCATGTTAAATGGGAATTATTTTCCTAATGTTAGTAATGATGCTGGTCACCATTTGAGTGCCGTGTCCGTGTCAAGCAGTGGGGATTGCTACATTTAACATTTAGAACCCGTCGGCGGAGAACACACTGGAATCCCCACTTCACTGAAAAAGTGACCCTTACGTAACTTTGTCCAGAACCGAATGCAGAGGTGGATTTATCAAAGCAAACGAAGCTAAAGTTTTAGGGCCGTATATTTTCGGAATCCTTTCCTGGGCCCCATGCCCGATTCTGCGTTCACGATGCCGCACGTGTGAATCTGCACCAGGCCCCCGCCCCGGAGCTGGTTGGGGACACAGCACCCTGCTCCACCGTGGCCCTGTCCCCTGCCTGGAGGCCTCCCCCCACGCCCTCCTCGCCACGTGGGAGGTTGTCACGGTTTCTTATATTCACTCTTCTTCCTGCAAAGAGTCAAACTTTTGGATTCCAGTTAAAAATAGCCTCGTGAGGTTGATGGCAGAGATGATAGCCTTGCGAGCTAAGAGCTCCTGCTGGGCCTTTAAAGGAAAGATGGACTTTTCCCGGAGCCGTAAAAGGCTGAGAGTCTCAGGTTCGGAGCACGGATTTCTCCCGTCAGTCACAAGGGGGTGACGCCAGGCGAGTGTGGCTTGTGTCTCAGGAAGGGAGGGCGATGCCAGCCGGCTGCGGGAGAGAGCAGAGGGAGGGACGGGGCTTCAGCGCCGCGTGGCAGGGTGGGGAGGGATGGGCTGGGGCCGATCATGCAGCGTGCAGGTGGCAGCAGGCACGTGACAGTCGTGTGTGCTGGACTCGTGGAAGAGTCGCTGCAGGGCACGCTGAGAGGCGAGTGTGAACAACCAGCCACGGCACTGCTTAGAGGCCACAGCGAGGTTCTGCTGCTGCTCGGCTGGTGAAACTTGGCAAAGTGTCTCCAACACCCACGCTTATCCTTTTAGTAATAATCTTTTAGGTTACTTTGAGTTTTTTTTTTTAAGTTAAAAAAAGATGCTTTCCATAGACATTCAAATGGAGTCCTACTTCTGGAATACCCAGACGGGACGTGCTAATGTGTCACTGGATCCAGTGGATCCAGCTTAGTGTTGGATCAATTTATTCATAATATTATTGACACCGGAGGTACACAGAATATATAATATTTATTAAAACGCTGTTTATATTCAATAAATACCTATTCCAGGCAAGGTGCTGTGCTATATGTTGGGGTGCCGTGAACTAGCAGTTATGTGGGGCTCCATGCTCTATGGAAGGTGCGTACCCCAGAGACACCCCGGGACCTGACGAGTGCACTGCTGGGGTGGCTGCCACACCAGCGGCAGGGGTGGCTGCAGAGGGACGTCTGGAGAGCGGGGTGAGCCTGAAACAGGTGCCCCAGCTTGGCTATACTGGCCCTGGGCTGGACCGTTGCCTGGTGGGTGGGGCCCTCCATGCCTTGCAGGACTTAGCAGCACCCTGGGCCCCCCCACTGGGTGTCAGTAGCACCCACACCTGCCATGACGGCCACAGAGGTCTTCAGACTTCGCAAAATGTCCCGGGGGGCAAAGTTGCCCTAGCTGAGAATCACCGTCTGAGAACTACGCTGGACGCGTGGCCGCACTGTGCCGTTGTTCCTGCACAGTCCCAGCTTTGCTCTCGGCCTTGCAGCTTTGACAGAGGCATTTTCTAGATGGGTAAGGGAAGACAGACCATCACCTGCTCCTGGAGAGCGAGTCATAACTCGCAAGGGCCTGGTCTGCCATCCAGCAGCCCAATTTATCGCTTCACTGGGCGCGAGGCTCGGAAGCTGAGGGGCACAGAGCCGCATCTGTGGGACTGAGATCAGCTGTCTCCGAGTAGCATCCTCCATGCGCAATGATATGTTGTTGCCATAGCAACTCCACCCAAGAGCCGTTGGACAGAAATCAAGAACTCTTGCTACGGAGGGAGCCAGCGTCCTCGTGCCAGGTGGCCGAGGCCACGGCGCCCAGGGGAAGCTGCCTCTGACTCGGGGAGAAACTTCCAGGGTGAACGTTCGGGCGGAACCAAGGCAGACAGATGGCACCAAGAGAGCCTTGTCAAGACGGGGCAGCCCTCATCTTCAGAGTCAACATTCTCAAATTCATCCTAATTGTATTCATAAGAGGCCTCTGTACTCTTTTAACTTATGTGTTGGACATAGTGTTTAGTTTATAGGGCTCTGATGAGAATTTAATGAGATACTGTTTATGTGAGTTTTCTCTATCTACATTTACTGGATTAAAAATCAATTTCTCAGAAATCAGAACTCATAAGAATTTATTGATCTATTTAAAACCAATAGTGATAAGCCCATTGCATGTTTAACATTAATATCTATTTCTATGGAAAATATATTTCCTGAAACGAAAACAATTAGTTATCACTTTTATCAAAGTGACATTATTACCTTTTTTTAATGTCTAGGTTCATGGAAGACAGCTAGAGTCTCACGCCTGCCTCTGCCTGCTCTCTGGTAAGACGTGCTGTTTGGCTGAAGTATGTGAAGACAATTCAGCCCTTATGGATAAGCACTCAGAAATGGAAGGATTTGTTTCATAGCTTTTTCAGATGATTGTGGATATTTTCCTCTAATACTATGCCTGACACTAGACCAGGGATAGTTTCTTAATGATTAATTGCAATGTGAAATCTGAAACCATATTAATAAACTTTTCATACTCTGTTATATTAAAATGCATTTGTCATTCTCACTCTGAATTCTCTCCCCCATGCATGGCTTGTGACACCAAGCATCTGCCATTTAGAAAATCCATTTCACTGAATTGTGCACATCTTCCAAATATTGACAGATTTCATTATACAATATAAGAAACCACATTCCCTAAGTCACTGTTGATTGTATCAGAGAACACTTAAAGTATGTGAAATCTGTCAAGTGCACAGAGGCAGATACAAGTCTTCCAAAAATCAAATTTTCACTCAAGACCTCAAATTCTATTAACGGCAACGGAAGCTGTCTGTTGTTTTCCTTGAAGTGACAGGCTGCCTTGGTTTTCGAGAAAATATCGGCTACAAACTCAAGTTTGTATACCCATAGTTCATCTGCCCTTGTTCCTTCAAGCAAAAATCGTGTTCCCTGAGTAAAGCTTTCCCTGGAGACCACCATAAACCTCCACCTGCAGCAGAAATGCTTTCTGTGCACTTCCTATTTTGTGACACAGAGTATTGAAAAAGCATGCGCTGAAGAGGAGTGGAGGCTTAACACAATTAGCAGGTTACGCTGCTTCCTCAGAGACGGTCACTGGTGGAAGCGGTGTGTTTTCAGCCGGGTGGCTCAGCGCCACGCCTGCAGCCACCCACAGCGCGAGCAGCTTTACCCAGTGTTTCTCCGACACCATCAGCACCAACGCCAATGCAGTGACGAGAGCAAATCACTTCTTAGTAGTATGAGGAAACAGTTTTGACCTTGTGGACCCCTGGAAAGGACGCAGGACCCTCAGGTGTCTGCAACCCACACTTTGAGAACTGCTGGATTTGGGTGGCAAAGACGGAGATGAAAACCTTATCCTGGCTGTGTCTGTGTTGGCGTGAGACTTGCGGGTGGCCGAGGGAGGGAGCGGAGAGACAGGTGTATTCATGGTCACTTTCCGTCTAACGGGAATAGCACGCTGCTCTAGTCCTCTTCCAGGTGTGCACATCACCGTAACAGGACGTCCAAGACGTGAGCCGTCAGCAGCGCTCTCCAGCCATTAAGTGAGTGGATGCGGGCCTCAAGCCCTCTTTGAAGAAGCCCATTGTCAAGGATTTCACATGAAATCTCATTATCTTTCATTTAAGCTGTCTTTGAATAGGCCATTGTCTCTGGGCAACATATTAGAGTCTCATAGAGCTGTCTCTTCTCATGACAGCTGATTTCTGTGAAACCATGACAACTGCTCAGGCCTGGGGTACTCTGCACAAGTACCATCGCTAAGTGATTGTACTCTGATTGCCAAAGTGCTTCAGTTGACTCGAAATCTCTGCTGGTTGCATTTATATTAGTGGTCAGAAAGGGAAATTAATTATGTTAAACCTAGGCAGCCTGTCATTTATTACTCTATTTAATTATAGTATTCTATTTTTTTTAAATCCTTATTTTCAGCATGAAAGCAATGGGACATGGAAGAGACAATGAGCTTTTAAGCCTCTAACAAGGCTCTGGGGTCCCCCTGGGCCTCGGCACCACTTGGTGGTCACCACGGTGTCTGGCTCCAGGCTGCAGAGGAGGCTCTGCCGAGTGGAATTCCAAACTGTCACACACCGTGGAGAGCAGAGTGTGGAAGCCGATGAGCCGGCTGGGGAGTTGGCAATAAACCAGCCCGGGGGCATCGGTGGCTGGGGCCAGGGTGGACGCGCTAAAGGCTGGTCCATGAGGGACCTGGAGACATTCGAATCCTCCTGAGGCAAGTTGCTGAGACTACACATCCAAGATAAACACGTTACATCCAAGATAAACACGTTTGAAACGAAAAATATAATTTCAAGCCCTTCTGAGTCTAGTAATTACCTGCACAAAAGGCAACAATTGCTAAGGTCCTTCATTGTCTGTTTGCAGCTAAACGTACCCAAAGAGAGACGCTTAGCAGACGGTGATGTGAAGAAGTCCCTGGCTTTAAATCTGTACACACATATTAAAATTGAACAAATACCACAGTTTTCTGAACCGTCTGAGCTCTGCAGATCATGGAATGTCAGATGACACTCTGGTATCAATTACAGAAAAAAATGTCATAAATAAAAAACAAAGTGTGTGCAAATAGTCTTTTCCTATTTCTCAGGGATCTAGATGTTCTTCAACTACATCCATGGCCATAAGTTTACAACATGCAGAATACTGATAATAAGTTTTTCGGGGAATTTTTTCCTACAAAAAATCCTACACCTTTAACAGTGCCATTCTGCATAAAATTAGATTCTTTAGCTCAATATTTATGTCTATGTCCACCAGCACTAAGGAGAAAGTCCTAATACTCTGAGCTATCACCAAATTATGGTGGGTGAACTGCCTCTGTGGAATGTTGTGTTACATTTTTTGCTTGTTTGCTTGAGACAGAGTCTCGCTCTGTCCCCTGGGTAGAGTGCCGTGGCGTCGTCATAGCTACTGCAACCTCCAACTCCCGGGCTCAAGCGATACTTCTGCCTCAGCCTCCTGAGTAGCTGGGACTGCGGGCACACGCCACCACCCTGGCTAATTTTTTGTATTTTTGGTAGCGACGGGGTCTCGCTCTTGCTCAGGCTGGTCAGATCATTTTAAATCTTGATTTTCCCATTGATCAGAGCAGCTGCCCTCCCAGCTCTGTCGTCCACAGATACATCTGACACGTCAATGTGCAGAAGTCACACCCAACACAGAAATAGTGACGCTACACCGGCAGAACCCTGTGGCCTACGCCAGACGCCCTCCGGAAGGACACCATGGCCATGCCGGGGCCCAGGGAAGACTGACGCTGCCACACGCACAGGTGCCCCTCACCGCATACACCTGCTGCCACTGCTCATTGATGGTGTATTGAAGATGTGACGAGGGACTTATCCTCGGCTGTGTGGCGATCAATTTACAGCACGTTCATGACATTCCTGAGCTACCAGCACAGTAATAATGTTCAGAAGGAACATGCCGTCAGTTTAGCAAATGATCGTGATAAGCCCTCATCGTCTCTCATCACCCTCATCATCACAATCTTTCCCAGCTGTACCTTTCCTAAGTCATTTTAGAACGTCACCAATGTTGAGCCAGAGAACTCACCCAGGGTTTGCAGACTCAGTCCTCTGGCGTTGCGGTTTGAAAAAAAATCAGGACCCATCTGCTGCTTCTTTCCTTTCAAAGCTCTTGTGTTCGCCCGAAGATTCAAAGATTCCTGTTCACTGAAGCTTCTTTGAGTCCACCTGGTGCAATTTCCCCCTCCTGCTTGTCTTAATGGAGACGGGAAGGCTCCCGGAGCTCTTCCCAGGACCTCCCAAGCCAGAACACAGTCGTAAAAATTAAGCAGGCGTTTTCACGGTCGTAAACTGATACAATTGCTTACGTGCCTCCAATTTCTTTTAATAGGCACATTCTCAGGATTGTGGTAACCATGATTCATACACTGAATTCAGCATAACGGTGTTGCCTCCCTCTGGGGTGCAACGTTTGGATTAAATTAAACTGTGCAAAGAGGCTAGCCCAGCGCCTGGGACCTAGGAACAGGGGATGAGGGGTTCTGGACCCTGGAACCTCCTAGAAGCTGGGTCCTAGGTGTTTTAAAGCAGGGGAGGACCAGGGGGTGTGGCCGAGGATAAAGGAGAGGTGAGGAGAGGAAGTCCCTGTGCTGGCAGTGCAGGCGGCAGGCTGGTTTTGCTGAGGGACCGTTTTGTGTGTGGGAGGGATCCAATGATCTCTCTTTCTCCTGAAATCACCTCCATTTCTCTTCCCAGCAGGTGGAAGCCTCAGGCTGTTAAGTTCACTTCCTGTGAGAGGCTAAATAGAAAAATAATACGAATACTTTTCCGACTTTCATAGCCTGCAGAAGTGCAGAGCTGAGGAAGCCAGGTGCACCGGAGGGGCAGGGCAGGCGCCCCAGGGCCCAGCCGCTGGTGTCGGGAGCCGGGAAGGAGCCCGCAGAGGCCGCTCCGTGCTGGCCCGGGAGGCGGTTCAGGAACCAGCTCATAGACGCTGCCGCCTCCAAACCAGGCATCTCTCTTGGTTACTGTCTGGAACATTTCCCTTCCTTCTGCATTAATGTTCCCAAAATTATGACTTTTAGTGAAAATATAATGGCTTTAGTACAGAGGAGTTTGAGCCTTAAACATGAAGACTAACACTGAAAGAAATCATAATTATATTATACAGAAAATGCTGTCTGTAGACTTCTGAGATCCTGCTAGGTAGAAAGCAGCTCCTCTTAGGAAGTAATAAGCTGGATTAGAGTTAGTGAATTTCCCTCTGGTCACCACACTGGAGACACGGATGCGGTGATGACAATTGTAACAACAGTGTAGCACTCTACAGGGACTCTGGCTCTTACTACCCTGCTGGTTTCTCTCCAGTGCACACCTGAAGAAATCACGCAGCAGCAAAATTATGCTACTTTCTTGCAAGAATATAAAGGGTGAAGCTTGGACTAAACCAGCTCCTCCAACTTCCAAAAGGAAACCACAAAAATTAAAGTGAAATTTGGGGGTGTGGTCATGCACACATGAATAACTTTTTTTTGAGACAGAGTCTTACTGTGTCACCCAGGCTAGAGTGCTGTGGTGTCAGCCTAGCTCACAGCAACCTCAAACTCCTGGGCTCAAGTGATCTTCCTGCCTCAGCCTCCCGAGTAGCTGGGACTACAGGCATGCACCATCATGCCCAGATAATTTTTTCTATATATATTTTTAGTTGTCTGGATAATTTCTTCCTATGTTTTTTTAGTAGAGACGGGGTCTTGCTGTTGCTCAGGCTGGTCTCAAACTCCTGAGCTCGAACGATTCGCCCGCCTCGGCCTCCCAGAGTGCTAGGATTACAGGCGTGAGCCACCTCGCCCGGCCCTCACATGAATAATTAATAGGCAGAAAAAATGACCTTCAGTGACTGAGATATTACTAAGTAACTCTTAGAAGCCTAATTCGTGAATGAGAATAAATTTCTCATTTGTATGCTTTCTTTTTGAACCAAATTTCTAGCCACTGTTTTTATTTTAAACGATTCACTCTAGAATCTTTATAGTTCCCTGAAGTAAAAGTTTTTCTTTCTAGAATTTCTTCTAGAATAAATTTTATTTTGTTCCAAAGGCAGTGTGAGAGCTATTAGCATTTAACGTGTAAAGAAATTGACAATGGAATTCCAAAGTTAAAAACCAAAAATGAAATAAAAAGCGGACTTTGGCCTGGTTGATCTGACCAATAAGGTTTTTAGTATTTTATTCAATTTTACTTTGAATATTTCTCATCTATAATTCTGTTCTACTTTCTATTCTTTTTTTAATGTTAACATGTAATGTGTTTGTTGTCATTTAAAAATGAGTTAATAAATAAATATTTCTACAGTTTCTCAGCTTTCATGTCTAACAATAGCCCAGATCTGCTTTGTCGTCACTTGGCCAGCACCCGTGTCCCCACAGGGCAGGGGCGTCTCCCTCTCGGCGAGCACTTGACGAGCTTCCCTGTGTGTCGGGTACATCTGCACAGCCCAGCGGGTCGACAGCCACAGCTGGCTACTTACATTCAATGAAAATGCAATAACGTTAAAAAATCAGTTCCTCGTGCCAACCAGCCACATTCCAAGTCCACAGTACCCACCTGGGGCTAGTGGCCACTGTGTAGTTAATAGAACGTTCCATCATTGCAGAAAGTTCTGGTAGACAGTGTTGGTCTAGCTTCTGAGGAATGCGCAGCGAGGAAGACAAGTCCCGCCTCTGTGGGATGCAGGCTCTGGGCGGTGGTCTACAGGAGTCCCGCTCACGGGCCTGCCCAGAGGAGAGGCACAGCAAGTGTCGGTGGAAGAAATGATTGGTAAGTGATTTTCCTGTAATGCCAGCACTGGGGCGCTGTGGAGCATAGACACACAGGGAGAGCCCCCAGCCCAGTGCACCGGGTGCTCCTGCATCCTGTGTGCGCAGCCATCGAGCCCAGCCGTCAGCACGTCCCCAAGGGCTGCCCCCTCCTGCGCCAAACAGATGACTGGAGATGCGGCACCGTCTCTCCGAGCACATTGACATTCAGACGTCTCTCTTTTCCTCTATAAGTGAGGGCTTATCTGAAGCTTAAATAAATACTATAAAAATATCCTTGAGGAAAGGCAAAGATAAGAACTAAAAATATATGTAGAAAAAGTAAGCCGGAGCCTTTGCTTGCTGTTTGAGAATACTTGCCCTTTTTATCTCTGCAAATTTATTTTCTTTCCTGTTTTTAGTGTTTGGAGAGAGGATTGCAGCCACCATTCGTATTTTTCCATGTGTTTCTTTTTGCTTCACTGCTATGAAGAAGCAGATGTGTCGAAGGGCAGCAAATCTGTTCCCACCCGCATCCTACAGATGTGGAGACGACACGGGAAATTTCCTCTGAGGCTAAGCAGTCAGTGGAGACGTGTCTGCTCCTTTCAGTCCCGGAGCTCGGGGCAGGACGCAGTTCTGCTGCTGGTCAGTCCTGGTCCACCATGCAAGGTGTCCCAGCACAGCCAGGGGACCTGGACTCCTTTACCGACCCCCAGGACCAAGGGCCCCAGTGGGAGAGGCGGGGTCTGTGCCGGACCGAGCTCAGAGCTGGAGCGTCTGTCCAGCGAGTCTGGCCTGGGGGTGGGTGGGGAGGAAGGAGTTTGTCTGGCAAGGGCAGCCCCAGGGGCAGCTAAGCGTTTTCTGTGCATCTGTGAGCTCGGGGGGGGAGGGAAGGTGCACCAGGGGTGTCCCCAGGACACTGCGGCTCTGGAAGCTTCCGCAGCTGCAGGGGCCAGTGGGCCGGAGGAGAGGCGTCAACAGACCCACGGAAACAGCCATCCTGTGGCCTCCTTCTGGCTCCACCCTTCCCTCGCCAACACTTCACAGAAAAGAAAAATCAGTATCTCTTTCCTTATACGCAACTTATCACAGTCTAGTGGTGCTGACATTTTGCTAGTTCTAGTAAAATGTAGAAACCTAAACTCCCTTTTACGTCCCTTTCATTTCCCCATTTATAATATAATTATCTTTAATATTTTCGTAACATACATTGAGACTATTAAAGTTATAAGTTTTGCTTCAACCATCAAACATAATTTAGAAAAATCAAGAGAAGTCTTTATTTACCCATATTTCTTTTTTTGTTGTTCTTTCCTCCTAATATTTCAAGATTGTTTGCTGTACCATTTCTATTCTGTTCAGAAAACTTCCTTCAGCTCCAGTCTGAGCAGCGGTGCTGGTGGCACATCTGCTACTGTTCCTTCCCGAGACGTCTTCATTTGCCCCCAACCCTGACGGACGTTCCCGCCAGCGCAGAGTCCGTGGACGGTGCTTTGCTCTCCGTATTGGGGGGATGTGTTTCCACTTTCCTCCTGCGTCCGCGGTTTCTGATGGGAACTTGGCCTCCGTTTGAATCCATGTCCTTCTACCCGCGACGTGTGCTTCTCTCTGGCTACTGTCCAGATAGCTTTGCTGTCTTTAGTCTTTCAGAACTTTAATTATGGTGCATCTTGGTATAAATTTCTTTGGGCTTATCATATTTGGAATTTTCTTAGTTCCTTGAATCTTTAGGTTGATACGTTTTACTAAATGTGGGAACTTTTCAGCCATTTTAAAATTATACTTTTCGGTCTTACTCCTCTCTCTGACAACGACACAGGTCCTGCATCTGTTCTCTCCTCCTCGGCCGCCTGCCCCACATTGCTCAGACCCGGCGAATCCCACCGGCCGCACACGGCTCACAATTCTACCCCTCGTCCTCTCTGCTGTGCTAGCAAGTTAATCCGCTGAGGTTTTTTGGTTTGTTTCTCTTTTGGCCTCGTATTTTTCAATTTTATAATTTGGTTTTTCTTTATGCCGTTGCTAACGTTCTCTAATTTTCCATGGATTCCATGAGAATTCACAATTGCTTGCTGAAACATGCTTATGATGATTATATAAAATCCTTCTCAGGTAATTACAGCCTCTGACTCATCTCAGTGTTGTCCTCTATTGATTTTTTCCCTCATTCAATTGTGACTATCCCAGTTCTCGATCTGCTGACTGATTCTGGATCAAAACCTGCACATTTGGGGTATTGTGCGATGAGGCTCTGGGTCCTGTCACATCTCCTTGGCAGCGAGTCCCCTGCTGGGCCCAGCGCCTGGGGCGGGTGGGGACACTTGCAGTCCTGCCTGGCCTGGCGGGACTGACAGCTACGGACAGGGGTGGGGGCTCACCTTCCCTGGGCCACCCACTCCCTTGCAGGTGAATGTGGGATTGACCAAGCTCAGCCCCCCTGGGCCTGCTGACCCCAGGGGACGGCAGAGCGGAAGTGGGTGTCACCGCCTGACCCCCCCCCCACCTGCTCTGCCTGGTTGATGCCTCGTGGGGACAGGGGCAGGGGCTCCTCACTGAGCCCTGTTGGTGTGGAGGGGGCAGAACGGACGACCTCTCCTCCCCCAGCCGCTCTGTTGCTGGTGGGTGAGGGGCTCAGCCCCACCCTGGACCCACGGACGCCCCGCTGGTGGGGAGGAGGGCACCGCCTGCTTGAGCGGGGGATGGGATGGAGCCTGCTCAGCTGGCCCTGACCCTGGCAGGCGGCTAGGGGGGGTATTTAATCTGGAGACTTCAGCAAAGACCAGACCCGGGAAGGCAGCACTGGCAAAGCAGGTGCAGATACCTGGCTACCACTCGCAGACTCCCTGCCCCCCACGTGCTCCCCCCTGGCCCCACGGAAAGCGTGGGGAGGGACTCGTGTGTTCCAGTAGAGTCTTGCCGGGACGGTTTGCTGCTGTTAGGCCATGCTCTTCTTGGTCCTCTGGCTGGGGCTGGAGCTGTGCGTAGCATTTACTCTGAGCTCTTTGTGTCGGTGTCTGGTGCTGGTTCCAGGTCGGAGTTTCTGTGGTGCCCTGTGTGGGGTCTAGGAGGGGTGACAGGAAGCCCAGGAGCCCAGCTCCACATTCCCCTCCCGCCCGGCTCCCTGGCCTCCTGCCTTCTTCTCCGCACCTGTCAGTGTGCTCCTGCATCCGCTGGTCTCCAGAGGCAGGACCTCGGAGGAGTGGGGCTGCCACCTTCCACGGGGCTGGGAGTCTCCCCTGAATTTGTTTTCAATATGGAAGTAATTTAAATCCCACTCATTGGTCCTTGAGGGACTTCTGGCCCTGCCATGGGCCCCTCCCTGAGAGCCGGGCTATGGGGCCCTCCCCTCCAGGTTGAGATGGAAGGGCTGTGCTCAGGGCTGTCCTTTCTCAGTGGTGCCATCTAGACTCCACGTTTTTGTCACTCTGAGGCCGGCAGAGCCTGCTCCAAACCCACTGACTGAGTACAAAAGAACACACAGAGACACTCTGAGCTTAGGGCTGGTCCTGTCTGTCCCTGCCTGGAGCGTTCGTGGGAAGTGGCCTCCGGCTGCTGTGCCATGAGGTTGTCATAGCGCACGCGTAACAATCGCACTTACACAACGCCTTCGTCGGGAACCATCAAAGAACACACAAAAGTACTAATTTCGGTACCTTTGAGCAATGTGCAGCATCTCCCTTACTTGTACTTTGTACCACAGGGTGAGAAACGGAAAATGGTAAAAACAAGACGCTTGTCGCTGGGATCCAGGATCCTCCGTGGCGGGTGGGCCAGGCAGGCTGCCGCTCGTGGTCAGGAATCCCACCCACTTCGCCACGGCGCTGCCTTCCAGCGTCTCCACATTAAACCGAAGGAGAAGGGAGAGGCGTCCTGGACCATGTACCCAAGTGGAGAACCAGAGGTGAGGAGCAGAGTTAAAAACTTGGAATGGAAAATTGCTTTGCAATATATCACCCCAAATCCACTTAATGTTAGGCCAGGAGAGTATCGTGTGTCCTTCTTGCAAATGACATTTCAAAGATATCTTTTTAACCTAATTTAAGTGCGTTCCACTGTGATTCTCTATATGCTGTTTGTGAATAAAAATCTAATTATACTAGCTACACAAATTAAAATTTCTCTGGATGCAGCAACTTCTTCCTTCCTTCCTGGAAATGCTTGGTCTTTTAGAAAGTAAAGGCCGAGATATGCAATTATCTTGGGGGGCCTGAAAAAACTTTCCTGTGCTTGTGAATTCCTGTTGAACCATGTCCTGACCCACAGAGTGGCTGCCTGTGACGGTTCTAGAATATTGTTCCTGCAGCAGGAGCCGCCCCTGCGTGGTCCCTGTGGCGCCACCAAGTGGTGACAAAAAGACACAGGCGGCAGATCAGAGATTAATACTCAGTCGGGCTGGACACTAGAAATAGAAATTTCCAAGCCCTTTGTTAAGGAATTTATATATTTATTTAAATGTATCAGAATTCAAAGAAGAAAAGAAACGGGCCCCTTTTCGAGCCTTTAAAATCTGTCTAAAAATCGAGCGAAGTTCCTGTCCTGTTGGTCACTGTGCAGCTCACCTGCCTGGTCGGTTTTCTGTCCCTCGGGGGCGTGTGGGCGTCAGCTCGCTGGTTCTCTGCCTGGGCGTCTGGCTCTACGCGTCCTGTCTGTCCTCGCATGTGTGTCCCTCAAATTCTGGGTCCGCTGTTGCTGGGGAAACCAGGAGGACAGGTGCCGAAACCTCCAGGTTGGCCTGGCTGGAAGACACGGGGTGGGTGTGTTTTCCCTCGGGTGGGAAGAGCAGGGTCTGACTGTGAGCTCTCCCGCGAGGATTCAGTCGTGCCTGTAAGTGATTTTTAAGTTTTCTCTCCAAACTAATTGAAAGACTAGTATTATGAAGACACTGGAATTTCAGACTGAATTTTAAAGTACTTAAAAAGGAGGACGGTACCGTGGAAGCATGCAGAGTCGCCGTGGGAAAGCTCCGGAAGCTGCAAGGGGACACAGCCGTGTGCCCACGTGACGTCAGTCCTGCTCCTCAGGGAGTCACAGCAGCAATTTTATACATTTCCAGACATACAGAAAGACATTCATGTCATAATTTTTTCTCCCTCCTTTTTTAAAAATGCAAGGCATCATATTATGTGCTCTCTTCTGCCACTTGGTTTAACATGCTCCTTGAAAACGTTGAAAGCTGTTACTACGATTCTGCTCCACGTAATTAAAATGTTTGGTCATTTTACAAATGATTCTGCTCCTGTAATTAAAATGTTTGGTCAAAATAAAGGAGGTCTTGGTAACAGACAGCCAGAGTCGTGCCGCGACTCCCCATTATCTGGAGGCAACTGCTTCGTGCTCTGTTTTCGATTCTGTTGGAAGGTGCCTCCAGAACCCTAGATAACGTACCTAGATAACATATCCATACCTATTGTTTTTTAAATTTGCAGCTTCAGATGAATATTCGGTTCACTCACACTCTTCATATCCCAATATTTGATTGCATTTCTTTATTAATTAAGATTTTAACTTAAAATATTCTGTACTATGTTATGTTCCATTGTTTTTTTTTTTATAGGCAGCTTAAGTTGATGCATATCTATGTACATAGTTTGGGTACATGTGATCACTTAATGCACTCATATGATCTGTAAAGATCTAATCAGTTCATCACCTTAACTACTTGTCTTTTCTTTATGCTAGAACCCTTTGAAGCCTTCCCTTCTAGCTATGTTCAAACACACAATAGGTGACTGTACCTCCCTACCGCTAGGTCCTGTTTCTGATATCAAACCAAACATTTGTACCTATTCATCCACTTCTCTTCATCCCCTTCTCACTTCCATCAATTTTTTATGACAGCTTTTTTGAGGTATAATTGACATGCCATAAAATTCACCCTTTTAAAGATTATAGCTCATTTTAGTTTATTCACAGAGTTGTGCAAACATCACCACTACGCAGTTCCAGAACATTTTCATCACCCCAGAAAGAAACTCTATACCTTGCAGCAATCTCTCCCATCCCCCTGGGCAACCACTAATCTACTTTCTGTCTCTATGCATTTGCTTATTCTGGACATTTTATGTAAACTGGTCATATAATACGTGGTCTTTTGTGACCGTCTTCTTTCTCAGCATGATGCTATCAAGGTTCATCATATTGTAGCATATGTCATAGTTCATTCCTTTTTATCACCAAACAATATTCCATTTGGTGGATATGCAATATTTTATTTATGCATTCATCAGCTCATAGACTCTTGTTTTTTTTCATTTTGAGTATTTTGAATAATGCTGCTATGAATATTCACGTATAAGCTTTTGTGTGGACATATGTTTTCAATTCTCAATCTCTATAGGGTCATATGGAAATGCTATACTTAAATTTTTGTGTTAAACTACAATTACCAAAACAGTTTAGAAAGCTTCTAAACTCTTTTCCAAAGTGGCTGCACCATTTTACATTCCCACCGAGATATGTGAAGGTTCCAATTCCTCCACATCCTCGTCACCTCCTGTCTGTCTTTGTGACCGTAGCACCCAAGGGCGTCAAGTGGTATGGCTCTGTGGTTTTGATCTGCCTTTCCCTGCTGGCTAATAACATAGAGGTTTTCATGCCATTCTTGGCTATTTGTGTATTTTCTTTAAAGAGATGTTTATTTAGAATCTATGTCTATTTAGAATCTTTGCCCATTTTTAAGATTGGGGTGTCTTTTTACTGTTATTCTTTGTATGTTCTCAATACTGGGCCTTGATCAGATATATGCTTTGCATACATTTTCTCCCATTATGTGGGTTATCTTTTCACTTTCTTGTTATTGTCCTTTAAAGCACAAAAGTTTTTAATTTTGACAAAGTCAAACTTATCTATTTTTTCTTTGGTTGCTTGTGCTGTTGGTGTCATATCTAAGACACCATTGACTAATACAAGCTCATTAAGATTCATCCCTTTGTTTTCTTCTAAGAGTTGCGTGGTTTTATTCCTTAGATTTAGGTCTTAGATCCATTTAAGCTAATTTTTGTATATGACCTAAAGAAAGGGTCCAACTTTATTCTTTTTGCGTGTGCATATCCCATTGTTCCAGCACCATTTGGTAAAAAACTGTTCTCTCTCTACTGAATTGTCTTGGCACCTATTGAAAATCAGCTGACCATCAATGTATGGATTTATTTTTGGACTCTCAGTTCTATTCCATTGACCTACATGCCTATTCTTTTGCTACTTTCACTTAACAATACATTTTGGGATTATTAATGTATCAGGACATAGAAAACATCTTTCTTTTCTGTAGCTGCATAGCATATACATAGAACTGCTTACCCAATTATGTTTACAAAACAAATTAGGTTGAGTTTTTTAGAGAGCTGGTCCATGTGCCACTGTGTGAATTAGTCTCCAAATGAGCAGAGGAATAAAATACTTTTTCTGTTGTGTTTAATCATCCTCAAACAAAATGAGATCTGTTCAGAAAGGGAATAAAATCTTTTTCTGTTCACCTTCCCTATATGATACTGCAGAGGGAAGCTGGTGTGTACAGAGATCTGTCCAATTCCAAGTTCATATCTGATTTTTACATTGGATTTCTCTTACGGGCTGACGCCTCTCCTTTTCTGGTAACACAATCTGTTTCTCTTCCCCATGAATGAATTAGCAGAGCACCAGGCCGATTACACTTCCCAGATTCCCCCCGACTCCCACTAGTTGCCCGTAAACTTTCCCAGTGTTGCCCAAACCTTGCAGATCTGCCCTTGCGCCCGTCCTCCCCTCTCTCAGCCCGCTGTGCTGAGCATTTCACACGCTCTCTCTTATTTAGTCCTTGCAACCATCCCGTGGTTTTGGTGCCTTCCTCATCTCCCGTTTACAGATGAGGAAACTGAAGCTCGTGCGGTTCAGTATGCGTTGAAAAGTGAATAAGCAGGTCTGGCTAATCCCAGAGCGCCAACGTGTGGCTGCCGTTCTGAGTGCGTGGTGGGTGCTGCGCTCTCAGGCCCATTGCAGCGGACTCCGGGGTGGCTGCACCCCGAGTGTGCCCCGGCTCCGGCCCAGTCCCGCGCTCTGCGCCCTCTTTCCTCTCAAGAGCCCTGTGCACTCGCCTGTCCTTTCCCACTGAAGCATAAGTTATGATGATTTCACAAATTAAATTAATTTCTCTTGAGAGAGATGATAAAAAGTCAGGTCAATGTATTCACCTATTGGCCTCAGATATATTTGCGGGAGAATTTCAAGAAAAGCTTCACTTAGTTACAGTTAGCTCTCCGTGCAGTTTGTAAGTTAGCTGTGCAGCTTTCCCTCTTTTGCTTATGATTTTCAGCTCATTAGCTTGAAGCCGTGTCATCTGCCACGTCACAGAACAGGACGAGGAGCCCAAGGAACAGGAGCAAAGCTGATCAGAACATTAGACGCTGTGAGTGCGCAGAGAGCTGGCAAAGAGATTGTTTTACCATTTAATGTTCAACATTTCTGAAATATTAAGACAGCCTTCGTTAGAAAGTAGGAAGAAGACAGACTACAAAATTAGAAAGGAAAAAAGGGAGAAATCTTCCAAGGCAGGTGTCATACATGGCAAGAACTTGTGGATTGATGGCAGAATAGGTAATCAAAGTGGATACAGGGAAACTGATACGATTTGTTAATTAAACCATATGAAACTGCCAATGTTCAACAATGTTCGAACTACAAAAATCGCAATTTTGTGTGGCTTGACTTAACACTTCATTAGACTCTGATACAAATGTAGCCACATAAAAAATTATTTGTTGAGCATCGACCAACTGAAATGATCAGAAAGTCAAAGTGGTTTTCCTCTTGAAGCTTCAGTTCCTTCCTAATTTGAGAAGTAAGAGCTTCACTGTCCAAAGGAGTCAGTTACGCTTCCAAAGCCTTCTTCCGAGGGGGAAGAGACCTGGAGAGCCAGACCTACCCAGTGGTGGCCCTGCTCTGGTCCCTCTCGTCCTCAGGGCTGTAGTGCGACGCTCTGTGCTGTGTGGACGGCCATGCTGTGGTCATGTCCATGGGGCTGCAGTGTGACCCTCTGTGCTGTGTGGATGGCCGTGCTGTGGTCATGTCCATGGGGCTGCAGTGTGACCCTCTGTGCTGCGTGGACGGCCGTGCTGTGGTCATGTCCATGGGGCTGCAGTGTGACCCTCTGTGCTGCGTGGACGGCCGTGCTATGGTCATGTCCACGGGGCCACAGCGCAATGCTTTGTACCTTGCTGCTCGGCTCCCCACACAGGCCCGGGCCAGGCTCCCTGCGGTCCCTGTGGCCGAGCTCCTCAGTTGGCACTGACGTGTCCAACATTGTCCCAAAAGCAGGGTGGCCGTGCCGTGCCGGCTCCTGCTCTGCCGTTCTCACCCCCACACCCCACAGCTCGTTCACTGAGCTGCGTCCAGGGCTGGTGTGAGTCCTGGCAGCCTTGGTGCCTGTCCTGCCGGCAGGTCTCAGGAAGGAAGGTCTGTGAATCTGAGTTTCAATCAGGAGGGTGTGGGAGGGTTCATGATACAGGATCTCAAGACAGTCGTGAAGACAATGTGATGTCGGTGGAGGATGTAGATGAAGGAACAGAACAGATCCAGAAAAAGACCATAAGTACCCTGATTTTTGACAATGGCAATGAGGTAATTCAATAAAGAAATGATAGACTCTTTAACAAACGGTGCTGGAACTATTCCATACATTAAAAAATAAACCTCAGCCTGTATCTTGTATCACATACAAATATTAACTTGAAATGGATTATAAACCTTAATATCAAAGCCCAAACTAAAAAGTTCTGGAAGAAAACATAATCTTTGTGACCTTCGGCCAGGCAAATATTTCTTAGATAAGATACAACAAGCACAGACCATAACAGATACAATTGACAGACTGAATGAACCTCATTAAAATTAAAAACTTCTGCTCTTTGTAAGACTCTGTTAAAGATATAAAATGACAAGCAGTAGACTGGGAGAAAACATTTGCAAAACACATATGTCACAGAACAGGCTCCAGTAATCAGAATGCATAGAGAATTCTCACAAAATAGTACGAAAATAAATAACAAAACAGGGCAGTGGCAAATATATGGACATTTCACCAAAGAAAAGGTATCTCTGGCAAGTGAGCACGTGAACAGATGCTCAGTCACTAGTCGTTAGAGAAATTCAAGTAGAAACAAAAGGAGTTTCTACACATAAGCTAGAACGACTTAAAAAATAAACTGCCCGTGCAAAGTGCTGGCGAGGAGTGTAGCCTCACGTGCGGCTGGTGGGAACGCAGCACGGTACGGTCACTCGCCAGAGTCTGGCAGTTTCCTGCAAATACCATTCAACCCAAGAATACAACTCCTGGGCATTTACCTAAGGTAAATGAAAACATATGTCCACACCAAGACCCATACGTAACTGTCTACAGCACCATTTTCTGCAATAAGCCCAAATGTCCTCCTGTGAATAGGTAGACGCATTGCGATACATTTACACAATGGGATACGACTCAGCAGTAACATACACAATCTACTCATGCGCGCAACAACGTGGGTGGGTCCCCGCATCACCATGTGGAGAGAAGCTAGGCTCGAAGGCTACACATTATACAATTCCATTTATATAATAATCTAGAAAGGTAAAACTGCACAATCAAAAACGGATTAGCGCTGGCCAAGAGCTGGGGCTGATGGGGAGGGGGCTGCTATATTGGGTGTAAGGGGACTTTTGGGGGTCATGGAAATTGTGTTGGTTATGGCGGTGGTCTCAGAACTGTATTCTTTTCTCAAAGTTCGTGGAACTCTACACATAAAAAGGGTGAGCTTTACTTTGTGAAAATTATACCTCAATAAGCCTGATATTTAAAAAATTAAAATAGAGAAAAGGAAAGAGATGTATTTCTTGATTTCCTTCTTCTCTTCTGTGCAAACACATCCACCTTTCCCCAGCAGCCAGCTGAGCCTTGTAAGGAATGCTGGGAGGCCAGAGAGACCTGCTCTTCTCTTCCCTCAAGCCAGTGGTGTTGACTCAACCCAATTTATATTTGCACAAGTAAGACGGACCCCTGAGTGTCTCCCTAGAACACAGCTTTCCAAAGGCAGTTCCTAAGAACAAGTAATAATGGAAGCTTCTTGGGCAGTCTGTCTAGTTCCTACAACAAAAACAGCTAAACCTTTTCCTCCGTGTGTCTTCCAGAAATGGGCATAGTTTCACCTCATGTATGCCAGAACATGCATGAGGTTAAGAGGCCCAGGAGGATCTTGTAGGAAACTGTTAACATTTAGAGAGTCTTCATATACTTGAATTCCATCCACCTACCCATCCATTTATCCACCCATACATCCATCCACTCAGCCACCCAGCCATTCACCCATCCATCCACTCACCCATTCACTCCCCACCCATCCATTCATCCACCCACCCACCCATCCATTCACACCCATCCATCCACCCACCCATCCACCCCCCCACCCATCCATTCACACCCATCCACCCACCCACCCATCCATCCACACACCCATCCACCCACCCACCCATCCATCCACTCAGCCACCCAGCCATTCACCCATCCATCCACTCACCCATTCACTCACCCACCCACCCATCCATTCACGAACCATCCATTCACACCCATCCATTCACACCCATCCATCCACTCACCCATTCACTCACCCACCCACCCATCCATTCACGAACCATCCATTCACACCCATCCATTCACACCCATCCATCCACCCACCCATCCACCCACACACCCATCCATCCATCCACCCACCCACCCATCCATTCACACCCATCCATCCACCCACCCATCCACCCACCCATCCATCCATCCATCCCCCACTCCCCATCTGTCCGTCCATCTTGCATATACTCAATGAACACTCGCAGAGTGCCAAACATTCTGCCAGGCACTGGGGTTACAGGAACAAGTAAGTTTAGAAGTGATCCCTCCTCAGTCTAGAGGAACATTCCAACAAATGTGTAGGGAACCCAGTGCCACAGGTTCTGAGGTAGAAGCAGGGATGGTATAGGAGAACGTGCTGTGGGCACTGAACCCAGACCAGGCTGAGAGTGCTTCCCAGAGTCATGTTTTATAAACTGAGATCACTGGCAATGAGCGAGACCAGAAAACAGTCCTTGCAACACCCAGGACGTTAGAAAGTATTTGAGAAACGGAAAGATGGGAAGAAAAATTTTAACAGTGGTGCATCAGCGTGGTGTGGGGCCGTGTCTGGGGTTACCACTGATGGAAACGCAGAGGGATAGGATAAGACTGTGTGGGAGATTTGCGACTCTCATTAGGGAGGTTGAACTTCATTCTGAGGACAAGACAGTCTAATGCAAACGAATGTTTTATGCTTTTAGGAAAATTACTCTTCCTCAGGGGAGGAATTGGATTAGAAATGAGAGAAAACTGGAAGCAAGAAAATGAATTTAGAGGCATATTGAAACTAATGAAGCTGAATTTCTTTGAAAATGATTTTCACATTGTACTTTTCACTACTTCAAACTGTATTCATTAATTGTGCAAACTTAACCATGGACTCTCTGTAGTAAAATCTTCGGTGGAATTTTAGTCTGTGTAATTACAGAGCTGGTTAATCAGCCTCCCTGTGATGGTCAGTGTCATTTAGAGCTACTTCTGTGCTGGGCGTTCTGCAGGACCTTGCAATTATTTAGAGATAAAGCCAGTGCCACAGTTTATTAATTTTAGATCATGGGAAAAAGCTGAAGAAACAAATCTTAATTTGTCAGGGGTAGAAATATCTTCAGATTATTTATGTGCTTATCATGGAAGAGAAGAAATTGAAAATTTCCCTTCCGTGGTAGTTTTTCTCAAAGCTATTGCAGGAGTGTTAGTTGCTTTAATTAGAAGGCATGTTCCAAGCACAGCATATGGGTGGCAGTGTCTGGATGTAGCTGCAGGCTCTTAACCTGGCATGAGCAAATGGCACTACGACGTCACAGGAACTTGAGTTGAGTTAGAGCGTCAGATGTGTTTGATATTGCAAATGTCATTTAGAGGGTACTTAAAAAATCTTAAAAATTAATTATACATTGTATACAAATTGTACATATTGTATACATTGTATATAAATTATATATATTATATACATTATATATAAATTGTATACATTTCTACCTATCCTGGTGTAACAATTAAAATTTTATCTTAAAAACATTACACTTGGGGAAGTTGTGGAGTCATATAGTCATATTTGTAACTTAGAATATATTAGAATATATTAGAAAATAGATAATATCTTTTCTTTGCAGAAGAATGTGTTTGGAAAAAAGAAAATACCTTAGATATTAAATATTACCTTAGATATTTGCTAATGTTGGCATAATTTAATAATTAGTAGGTCAGTGCTCCTTCTTAAGAATTTCTTTGTGGTAGTTAGATTTAACAAACCAATGCTGGTGTGTAGGCCTGGTCAGACAGAGTGAAAGAGAAAGAGATAGGTGAGAAATTAACTCTCTTGAAAAAGGAATGAGATAAATAGCTCACTAGATCAGCGGTTCTGTACGTGTGGCCCCTGGGCCAGCAGTGTCACCTGGAAACACAACAGAAATGCAAATTCTGCATCTGCTGAACTGGCCACCTCCAGCCTGCTCAATCAGAGCCTCAGGTTTGCCCCGCCACCTTGGTGCCAGCAAGCCTGCCAGGAAGCTCCCTGCACAGTGAGGGCCTGGGGCTGGTAGAGGGGCGCATCCTCTGACTGGCATGTACCCAAATCCCAGACTCTTAGAAGGAAAGCAGGTGTTCCGCATAAGCCATATTGTTTGCACACACGGTTTAGGTACAGCGAACCACGCTTAGCAGCTAATGGTGGTGGGAACCCTCCCAATCCCAGGCTCCCAAATGCTTGCCAAGGGCTGACCGACAAGCAGGTCTTCCTACCCACAGCAGTCGGGCCTGAGATGTTAACTGTTTTCTACAAAGAGTAACAGAGCCATCATAAAATGAGTTGGAAGTATTTCTTCCTTTTCTATTTTTGCACAGAATTTGTGAAGAATTATTATTTCTCTTTATTTTTCAGCAGAATTCAGATAATTAGGCCTGGGATTTAGTCCTTTGTGGGTAGTTTTCATTATTAAACTTAGTTATTAATAAATTTAATTACTCTTTTCTCGTGGTAGGTCTGATCAGATTTTCTATTTTTCCCAGAGTCAGATTTGGTAGTTTTTGTCTTTCTAGTGATTCATCCACTTTGTGTGCGTTATCTGATTTCTTAGCATGTGGTTGTTCGTAGCAACGCGCTCTTCCAGGTGAAGTTAGAGCCGCCCTCCTCCAGCTGCACTGGGGTTTGATTGCAAGTGCACTGAGGGTGCAGATTAATTTTGGGAGAAGTACTGTGTAGCATTGGCAGTTACGGTCTCCACTGTCTGCTGCTGCGTGGGCCGTGCACCTGTCCACTTGCACCAACAAAGCACTGTGCACTATTCTTTGACTAGTCCACAGGAAAGCTATTTCTTTTTTCTGTTAATCTTATATTAAACTACCTTCTTGAACTGTTTAATTTATATGCATTTTTAATTGTTGCCTGTAAGTGTTTAGACAATTACCTTGTATGCATAAAAAAGACAGCTTTGTTCTCATTTCTGGTGTATTTTAGCTTTTTATTTATTTTCTTGCTGTATTCCATTAATGGTAATGAGATTGTTTTGTTGATTCATTTTCTGTCCAGATGCTGTTTTTGCCTGCCTTTATCCAGCAGAATTATTTTGGAAAGTTTTTGTATTTTCTTTTGCCCTAAAAGAGTTTAAATTACAAAAGAAAAATGGAGGTGGGTTCCTGGGGAGCTGGGGAGAGCCTGACAGACCTCGGTGCCCGGCATCTCGCAGAGTGTGCCCCGGAACTTTCCATCTTCTCCTCATCATTCTTGGCTTGCTCGTATGTTCTTTCTCTTTCCAAGTAAACAACTGCTGGAAAAGTGTATTTTCCTGTTATATCTATTTTTTTCATTGTGGTAGGCATAAAGTAAATTGTATGCTCTTAATATTTTTAAAGGCTTCTCTGTGCTGTTTGTTCATTTTTTACCTTAAATTCATACTGCTTTGTATTTGATTTCATTAGTCATTTGCTTTTGTGTCCTAGTTTTCTTTTACATAATACTGAGGAGATATTTTTCAGATCCTAAAAAGACTAAATCATATTCCATTTTATGAAAGCACTATTTTGAAAATTCCAGGCAAAAATTGTGTTAGTTTGCAATTTTCACCATACTAATTAGACCTTTGGCAAACATTCTTAACGATAAATCTTTGTGAGCATCATTGACTCTTTTCCTTAGGACTAATTGTTGCAATTGTGATTGTTCTGTCAAAAAGGAGTAATAATACGGCTTTTGGCGTATTTTGAAAATCTGATCAGAACACTTGCTTTGTTTTGCTTTCTTAGTGGTTGAAGAGCTTCGGTTTCCCTGCATTCTTGACACATTTGGCTCCTTTCTTGGCAAATATGATGAGGGGCAGCTTGTGCTCTGTTGTTTGTCTCTGTGATAACACGCAAAGCAATGTCTGGTAGCAATGCTTGGGGTCGGTATCTCGTCTCACTTCTGATTTCAATGAACACGTCTCCAGTGTTTGCCCATCTAGTACGATGTTGTCTCTCGGTCTTAGATCAGTTCTTTATCGTGTTAAGGAATATTGTTAGGTCTTTCAAAAATCGGAAATGGGGATTTATTTTTACTACAAACTTTTAAAATGTTGCTCATTATATTATCTTTATTGATATAATGAATTGGATTAAACTGTTTCTTCTTATTAAATAAGCCATTCTTTGATTACTGTAATAAGCTTAACTTATTGTAGTTGACCAATAAGCATTTGTTTGATAAACTTTTTGAATGAATCATTCTTTTATATAATGCTGGATTTAATTTGTTTCTAAGTGACTTAGGACTGTTGTATCAATATTGCATAAAGAGACTGAGCATAGTCTTTGATGTCGTCTTTGTCAGGTTTGGTGGCTGGACAATACTCTGAACTAGATGCTGCTATTATTATCCCCATTCTGCTAATGAAGAAACTGATGGATACAGGCTTTAAAGAACTTTCTCAAGGTCTCTCAGATAGCAAAGGATGGAGCTGGGACTAAATCTGCGTGGTCAGTGTTTGGATGCTGTACTTTACCTGCTGTGCTAGCAGAACAGAAC
>CM052443.1:1506237-1552892 GCA_028533085.1 Varecia variegata | reverse complement strand
AAAATTATGCCATGGGATAATTTTATTTTTTTCCTGTGAATTTCTAGTTGCCTTTTTTTTGGACATTGACAAGAGAAGTATGTGCCTCTAACATAGCCTCAAATGTATCCAGTATCTTATTATACAATGTATCACAGTGTATCATTCTTTTTCATGAATAATACACTGTAACCCTTTATAATGTTCTCAATTAGTTCTATAAAAGGGGTACAATTTCTGAGTTATTCCCTATTTGAAGGTGTCTTTATTTTAGCCTTGCCTGTGACTGATAACTTTGCTGGGTGTGGAGCAGGTTCAAATCTGTCTGGCTGCTGCCGGAGCAGCGCTCAGAACATACGTGGACGCCTGTTTCTTTTTGGAAGCTGCCACTGTCTCTCGCTATTCTTAAATTTCTCTAGAATGTTTCTTTAAAAAAGAGTCTTTAAAAATTCATCTTACTTGGCTCCAAATGGAGCTTTTCAATCTGAAAATTTGTGCTCATCTTTAGATCTGCTGGGGATGAGGAAGCCTCTTTGTTCCTTTGGCAATTCCTTCCTCTCTGTTTCCTCTTCTGAAGGCTGCTACTGGCCAGGACAGATGTCCTAGATTTTACCTTTACTCCTGTATGTCTTTCCTTCTAATTCTTCTTGTACCCCTCCCCACATTCGGGAACACCTTCTTAAACCTTTTTTTTTTAAGTTATAAGCATATTTTAATCTCTAAGGGGCTTTTTGTTCTTTGATTAGTCCATTTCATAGTATACCGATTTTATTTTGTGAAAGTAATATCTTCTTGAACCTCTTGGAATGTTAATAAAAAGTTATCTTTTTTCTGTCAGTCTTTGTTCATCTTTCTCTTCCACATTGCCCCTTTTCTTTCCAGACCTAGTGATCTTTGATGGCGCATTTGCACCGAGTGGATTACTGCAGACCGCTTCCCACTGATAGTGTGCAGGAGCGTCAGTTCCTCAGTCTCCTCACACATCTTTTCGGTTTGCTCAGCCTCAAGTCGAGACACGCTTGGGCAGGGTGTGAATGCTGTTCTCTGTCCCTGTAGCTCTTCATAGCTTTTAATCTGACTCTGAATTTATCTAAGGTTCCCCTATGTGACTTACTGAGATGCATCATTTTCTAGCCATAATTTATGTCTTTAATACTCTGAATTTATTAAGATCTTGACAATTAAAAATCCCAGCTTGCCCATCGACTAAGTTTTCCAGAGCTATCCCACGATGCCCTCACCTTACCTGAGAAGGCTACACCTGTGCAGGTGAGCACACCTGGTCCTTCTCTGGCTGCCTCGGTCCTTGCTCTCGTTTCTCTCCCGGGTTTTTAAAGTCTGGGATTTGCTGTGAGTGGAATAGAAAGATGGGGTTTACTGGGTGGAAGTGTGGGCAGAAGGGGGAACTTTTGGGCAGTTCTACTCCACATATAAGCAATAGGGAAAACCAGTCCAAACTTCTAGTTTGTTCTACCTTTGTTCCTTCACGTGCAAGGAGTTGGGATTTATGAAGACTCTGCCAAGTCTACTTTCTTTTTTTAGGTAGTTTCAATCTTTTGAGGATGTTTCGTGAAATGTTTAGGTTTATCTTTGTTTATTTTTATTTCCTTTAAGGTTCTGATATTATTAATAATTTGACTTCTAGTCTTCCTGCATTTCTGGTGCTGTTGAAAGTTTTACATTTTGTAGTAATTTGGGAGAGGCTTTCTGAGAGGCCATGAATGAGATGCATGCTCTTTAATATTTTAGAAAATATTATCTCTTTGCTAAAAGCACACAATCTTGAATTTCAAAATTAATCATGTTATTTCTTCATCTAAGTTATTATCTGGAATTTGTTCTGAGATGAAGATGCCCCTGTTGCTGCTCTTGACTATGGCTTGTTAAAATCTTTGAAGAAGAAATTGAGGGAGGCAGATTTAGAGAACAGATTCAGACAAATGGAGGGAAGAGAAACTAAAATAACGTGGAGTAATTATCATCAGAGCTGAAAATCCCTTATAATAAATGGAATTTGGTTTTGACTGTATAGTTTAATTTTGGAATTATTAAAGAAACCACTTTTGTTTAACTTAAAAGAATTACTCTGAATGTAAATACAGTACTCTCCATGTATGATATACCATGGTATCCTTTTTAATAATAGTAGAATGAAGGAGCAATTTCTTGGCATACATTGAAATCTATCAAAAACCTTATTTTTCTTGTGATGTTATTATTGTCTTATACCTATTGGACAAAAGCTAACACCACACAATGAAGATTGGTAGAAAACTTTGAATAATACTAACATTTTCAAAATATTTCTCATTCAAGTTTTTGGAAAAATAGAGTTTGTTACAGAGTGCAGCTGGTAGAACCACAGCTCTTAGAAGGCTTTGAAAGAGATCTGACCTCCTGTTCTGGTCCTAGTTCTTTTAGCAAGTGCTAGAGTGTCTTGGGAGCAATGAAATACTTCCAACGACTTTTGGCTCTGGGCAACGAGCAGGCGGCCATGCTGAGCTGAGCGATGGATGATGCGTGACATGAAGAAACACTAGGTCCTGTGAAAGAAAAGACATGAAATTCATTATTTATGACTTGATAAATTCAGATACAGGAATGTAGAGATATCCCAAGGGAGCCCAGAGCAGGGAGAGGTTTGCACATTGGTACTGACATTCAAGGCCCTGCCTTGTTCTACTTTTTCCTCCGTTCATCCTTTCAAACCCAGACTCTCAAACATTCAGGAGGAAACTCAACATATATACTTTCCAGTCTCAGAGAATGATGGAAATTTTCCAAATCTTTTTCTCAGAAAAGTATTATTGTTACATTTTATAGGACTCATAAAGTGAAAACTAAAGGTAGAGATTCTTCTTTTACAAGAAAATGAGTTACAAGCATCCAAATGAAGAGTCATTTAAAATATTATCAAACCAAAACTTCAGGGTTAGCACTAAATAGTGGAGCTCTGGCTACGGCAATGCGTGTTTGGAGGCTGCTGTGAGCCGCTGAGCTCCCGGACACAGCCCCCCGGACCCCAGTCCAGGGTTGATGAGACAGAAACTGGCCCACACCTGACCCAGCCTGGGGCCAAGCCCCTCCCCTCCCCTCCGTTTCACTCCAAACTCACCTCCGTGCATCCTGTGAAGGCATCAGCCAGCACTCTTCTCTCTGCTGGCCGGCTTCTCGGAGAGTAATGTGAGCTGCAGGTCCTCAGTTTACTCATCCTTTCCCCGTGAGAATTGTGTCCTCTCTGTCTCTGTCTCTGATGTCCCCACAGAGGGAGCTGCCCCACTGCCTCAAGACTCAGAATATCAAGTGAGCAGCAGACACATCTCCGTGTGGCAGAGCCATTGGAAGGTGAGGCCCTGTGTGCTACCGTGGCCTGTGCATCCTGGTCAATGCCCCTTGGAAGAGTGTGTAGAGCGACAGGAAATGATGATTAATCAATAGCAAAACCTTGAGGAATAAAAAGGAAAGAATAAGAGTACAAGAAACCAAAAAAGTGAGTTGAGAAGGGATAGTCATAGACAGAGAGAGGAAGAGAGGTGGGGGGTGGGGGAGAGAGGGGGAGAGGGAAGGAGAGAGGGAGAGGGACACAGAGGGAGAGAGGCATCTCTGGCCGGACGGGGCAGATTTCCACACGCAGGCAGTTGTCGCTGGGTGTCTGCACCAGGCCCGGAAGGATGGGGACCAAATGCGCCCAGCCCACAGTCTCTCCAGACTGGCCCCTTCCACTGAGCAACACGCATCTGGGACGTGTTCAAGCTCTGTGGATTAGAGCCCATTTGTTCCGATCGCTGAGTAGTCTTCCTCGGTGCGAATGTGCCTCAGTTGGTGTCCACTCACCTGTTGGATAACATCCTATTTGCTTCTAGTTTTGGCAATTATGAATAATGCTACTGAAGACATGCACAGGCAGGTTTCTGGTAGACAAAGATTTCCATTAAAAGTCAATTTTCAGACATAATTTTCTATCAATATTATGGACTCTATGAAAAGACCTACTAGCTTTTTACCTTGTTTTTTTTAAAGCCACTTGAGTCTACAAATCAGGCTTCCATGGAATGGGGACATTTCTAGGGTCCAAGAGCAAAGAAGGAGCAGAAAGCCACAGGGCTGGACAGGTACTGAAGCCACTGTGGCCAGGGCTCTTGGCAAATTCATTAGCCAAAGCCTTGGGGACTCGCTAAAGATAGGCTGTACTTAGCTGCAATAAAAAGTTAATTCCGAAAATTACAGGGCTTCACACAACGAATAGTTAACGTCTCATTTCCATATAAAGTGTTGCTGCTGCTCCAGGAGTCAACGCCACACGGTGACTGGGGATCCAGCCTCCTCCATCGAGGCTGCCATCAAAGCATGGGGCCTCCTCATGGCCACCAAACTGGGCACTTGGGAGTGGGCTTCTCCCTGGTGGGGCCTAGACATTTCCCGCCCTTTCATCTTTGATTGGACATAACAAACTGTGCAGACTTGCCCAACAGCAATGGCGCTGTCAAGCACAGCCTTACGTGAGCCCGGAAGGGGAGAACTGAGCGTTTGGTGAACACTCCTCATATCTGCTACTTATTTTTTTTTAATTTCCATTAGGAGAGAGCCTGGGTCTTGGGTTCAACCAAAATAGAGAATTGGAACTGAGACCACTGTAAAAATCCAGGACCCCTGAAAGGCTATACCAGCAACAAAAGGGTCACCTATAAAAACTTCCCTGGTGAAAGAATGCATTAGTCAGCTTTTACTAGATTAAGCTGCAGTAACAAGTAGCTCAGAGCCACAAAGGTTATTTCTGGCTTGTGTGGCATTTTGGCTGGGGGCAGCTGGAATTCTGTGCCATGCATGTTCATGCAGACCATGGCCTGAAGAAGCAGCCCCTGTCTGGAATGGGCCAGAGTAATGAAATCAACGGTGTCCCTTAAACCTTGCGCTCAGTACGACCTCAGAGCACTTGCACCCGTGTTGCCCTGGCCAGAGCCTGAAGGACACGGTACGACTCATTCTGCCACTGGCAGGAGCGTAGAAGGTCGCATGGTAAAAGCAGGGTTATATTGTCTTCCAATAGGGAGCGCAGCAAACACTTGGGAGCAATGAAACAATCTACCCACAAAATCTTCTATAACAGAAAAGTCTGGTGGCCTCAGAGCCAGGTGGGAAGGAAAGGCTTCTCTGAGAATTTATGCCCACATTACCTCTCTCCTGTAGGTGCTGAAGTTCGAATTTACCTTTGTGTCTCCCAAAGCATATCAAGCTGAGAAATTAACTTTAAACTGTCCTGAGTTGATGGCGCCATCGGGCAAACAGCAGAAGTAAATAAAAATACTTCCGCAGGAATGTGCTTTTAACTCAGGTCTCATAAAATTGTCACAGACACATTCTGGCCAAATAGAAATCTGAAGGACAAAAACAAAAGCAAAAGTAAAAACTGGAAACAAGTTACAGGGAATGAAACTCAGTGGAAATAATAAAAGCGTGATTAGACTCCAAGGAGTTCAGATATTGGAATTTTCACAATATAAAATCAGTAAATTTTTAAAAATATTTGAATCAATAAGAGAGGCAATTAGAAACTTGAACAATGAGAGAAAATATTACAACATAGTCTTGGTGCATTTGAGAAAAAGATCTAGTAGAACTCCAGGAGAATAGTTAGATGAAGGAGGTATTGCTAAAGAAATGCCAATAAATTGGCACAGATGAAGAGAAGAAAAACATGAAACAGTGTGATTAAAAGACAGGAAGGGCAGAGTGAAAAGTCTGTCTCTCTGAATTCCAGGAGGACAGAATGCCAAGGACTGGGAAAGTAAATACTTAAAAAAAAAATCGCTGAAAATTTTCCAGAACTGATGAAAAATATGAATCGTCATCTTCAGACGCTTGACAAAAAGGGATGAAAAATGAAAACCGTCACAAACATATCAAAGTGAAGTTTTAAACACCAACAATAAAGAGAAGACATTAAAAACAGAGAAAAAGTCAAATTATCTAAAAAGAAATGAGAAATAGCACAACAGCAGCCGACTTCTTGAGAGCAAAAATGAAACGCAGAAGATGGTGGGAGAGCAGCTCCAGTGTGCAGAGAGAAAGGACCACACAGACAGCAAGGAGGACGCAGAACTGGAGGGAGATCAAAGGAACTAAACTACTGAACCACAGAGCCAGGTAGGATGCGAAGAGGTACCAGGAGTCAAACAGCATCCTGGGCTGTTTTGTTCGGCACAAGGAATTTTGAGTTCTACTAATCAATCGAATTTTAGTAACTGCTCAATCCATGTCTCCAGCTCTGATCTCTCCTGTCACTCAGGACCAACCAATCCAACTGCATTCTTGCAACCCCCTGCTTACTGAGCATCTGAAATTTAACAAGATTTCCCACCTCCAAACCTACTCCTGTGTTCTTTGCCTCAATTCAGTGCATGGTGTTCCCCTTCCAGGCCGTCAGGCTAAACCATGGAGTCATCCAGTCTCTCCCTTTCCCCCCCACCTTAAATCTGCCCACCAACCAATCTCACTGGCAAAATCTTTGAGACACCAGAATCCAAACTCTTCCCACCACACCTGTACTACCTGCTGTCTAGATCCCAGCCAGCTTCCCTGCAGCTCTTCCTGCTCCGTTCCACACACCAGAGTAATCCTTCTGAATTGCAGGTCGGATGGTGGTGTTTCTCTGCTTGAAACTCCCTACCGGATTGCATCTGACTCAACAGAGTCCAAGGCCCTTTCCCTGCTCTCCAGATAAGCAAGTTACTTACACTCAATTTTGTCCTCTGGAAAAATGTGTGTGCATAGAACAATTCCCTTGCAAGGAATTCCGAAGCAAGAGAACTGTATTAAATGAACAGTAAATGCAGGTAAAGTACATAGTAGGTGCTACAGTTTCCAGACCTCACCTTGGAATCTGACCCCAGTGTTGGAGGTGGGGCCTAAGGGGAGGTTTCGGGCCATCTGGGTGGGTCCCTCATGAATGGCTTGGTGTCATCCTCATGGTAACCAGTGAGTTCTCAGTCTTAGTTCTGCAAGAGCTAGTTGTTAAACAGAGCCTGGCCCCTCCTCCCGCTCTCCTGCTTCCTCTGCCCCTGATCTGCACACCCGGCTGCCCTCCACCTTCCACCATGGGTAGGGAGCAGATGCTGGCTCCATGCCTCTTGTACAGCCTGCAGAACTGCAAGCCAAAGAAACCTCTTTTCTTTACAAATTACCCAGTTCCAGGTATTCTTTTATAGCAACACAAACATTAGACTAAGACAGTAGATGCTCCATGAACTGCATCAGAATTTTTCTGGAAAGCAGGAAGAGGAGCGCTAGTGAGACAGAAAAATGAGATGCGACTTACTCCCCAAACTCCCCCCTCTGTGTGCACTTTAATGACAGCACTTGCCTGCGCTGTATGTGAACCTCCGTCACCGCACACTGGGGCCCCTCTGGGGGTGCTGTGTACCCTGTTCGTGCTCCTGTCACCCATGCCCGCAGGCACTGCGTCCTCACAGGATGGAGACTCAGTCGCCCTTTGGAGAATGGGGGAACACACCGTTTTTGAAAGTGATATAAACAATTCACATAAAAGCTGCGAATAAATGACTCAATTCCAGCTCGAGCTACAGCGACGACGTTCACTGGCACCACCGCACGTAAACAGCTTAGTCTCCTGTTGGCATGTCCACATTACCGCAGCGATAAGACAGGACACACGTTCTCTCACTTTGAAAACATCTCACCAGCCAGGGCTTCAGTTCAGGCCCTCAGATTGGCACGCGCCAAGAACCAGCTGAAGTTGGCCGGCGAGCGCCGCGTCTCCCTCCCACTGTTGGCGCGTTAGGAAGAGCAGCCCACTCATTTTTCTTCCCTGCGGTTTCCTCCCCAGTGGTCCGCAGGGCGAGGGCGGGGACTAGGCGGCGAATTTTACAAAACTCCGGGTAGCGGTGCCAACCCTTGCTTTCCCCGGGTTGCTACCGGGGCGGCAGGCGCCCTCGCTGGCGGATAGGGAGCCCTGCGCCCCGCGCGCGCTCCGCTGCCCTCGCCCCTGCCCGGGCAGCCCCGCCTAACCCGCCCCAGGTCCGCACCGCGGGGGCGAGCGCGGCTTGCGGCGCGGAGGCGGCGGGGACCCACCTCTTTCGAATTCGTCCAGTCTCCGCTAGGCGCGAGACTTCTGGAGGGTGCGGGTTGCAGCCGGTTGTCTTCGCCGCCTCTCACTTGCAGCGGAGAGGCCCTCCGCGGAGCGCTGGACTCCGCGCACCCGGGGGAGGCTCAGGACAGCTCTCGCCCTGTGGACGACTCGGGATTTCTGCAAGAGCCGGAGGAGGTCGGAGGCGCCGGTCCCCGGGCAGCGGCGGGAGCTCGCGGGGAGCGCGGCGAGCCCTCTGCGAGCCGCACCGAGCGGCTGGGAGCTCCAGGAAGGGACCGCTCAGAGCAACAGGTGCAGCCCGAAGCCACTCCAGGAGCGAGGGAAAACCGCCAGCAGGGACCTGGGGCTGGTAAGGCAGACAGAGGGCTGTCACACCTCCCCGGCTTGGCGGCCGCAGCGGGTGCAGGCGCCCGGGCAGGGAACCCCAGGGCTCCCGGGACCGCCGCCCCCTCCCGGGAAGGCCCAGCTCCCGCTCGCGTCCCCGCCCTCTCTCAGAAGGCCCCTGCATAGGGACGGTGCCATCAGGCAGGGTTGCCGGGTCGCAGCACCCGCTGTCGTGCCCATCACGGAGGCTTGGCTCTGACACTCGCGCGCTGCGTGCTTTGGGCTGGGACCCCCGGCGCCCCTTGGGGCCCACGCTCCCCGCAGGCAGGCACAGGCACTTCTCCCCAGAGCGCCCCGCTGCCCGCGCCCGGGCGACCCTGCAGGCCATGGAGCTGGCGGCTGCGAACCTCAGCGAGGGGAACGGGAGCTGGCCGGAGCCCCCAGCGGCGGCGGAGCAGAGGCCGCTCTTCGGCATCGGCGTCGAGAACTTCATCACGCTGGTGGTCTTCGGCCTGATCTTCGCGCTGGGCGTGCTGGGCAACAGCCTGGTGATCACCGTGCTGGCGCGCAGCAAGCCGGGCAAGCCCCGCAGCACCACCAACCTGTTCATCCTCAACCTGAGCGTCGCGGACCTGGCCTACCTGCTCTTCTGCATCCCCTTCCAGGCCACCGTGTACGCGCTGCCCACCTGGGTGCTGGGCGCCTTCATCTGCAAGTTCGTCCACTACTTCTTCACCGTCTCCATGCTGGTCAGCATCTTCACGCTGGCGGCGATGTCCGTGGACCGCTATGTCGCCATCGTGCACTCGCGGCGCGCCTCCGCCCTGAGGGTGTCCCGCAACGCGCTGCTGGGCATGGGCTTCATCTGGGCGCTGTCCATCGCCATGGCCTCGCCCATGGCATACCACCAGGGCCTCTTCCACCCCAATGCCAGCAACCAGACCTTCTGCTGGGAGCACTGGCCCAACAAGCGCCACAAGAAGGCCTACGTGGTGTGCACCTTCGTCTTCGGCTACCTGCTGCCGCTTCTGCTCATCTGCTTCTGCTATGCCAAGGTGGGGGCGGGGCGCGGGCCGGGACACGGGGGGGCGGGTCGAGGGGCAACGGGGGCCTGAGCATCTCTGTGTCGCCGCGCCCCAGCCCTTAGTCTTGGCGCTCGGGCTGACTGGTACAGGGAACCTTCCCCACTCCGGGTTGCCCTCCCTCTGCCAGCGCTTGCCCCGTGTGTGCCGCGCGGGAAAGTTACTTGGAGTTTGAAACGCGCGGGGGGAGTTTGCAGTTCACTTCTAGGGTCGGTAGAGCAACGCTCTCTTGCCCGCCCCTCCTCGCCGCTGCAGCCCTCAGCGCCCACAGGCTGCAGGCCGGCGCCCCACGCCTACTTTTCGGCAGGTGAGACCCCTCTCTGCTTCAGCAGCTCTTGCACCCACCGGCCTGCGGGGGGTGTTCGCGGGGCGCCCGCAGGAATCGGAGAGTGCGGGGCCACCAGAGCCGGCCTTTTCCCCGGCTCCCCCGCTCGGTGCCGCCCCTTCCCCCAGGCACGCGCAGTTTGCACTTGCTCAGGGAGGCTCTCACGGGGACAGAGCTTCACATTTTATTTAGCTTCATAAACCCAAGTGGTAAAACAGTATTTCTTCCCAGAGTCTTAACCGAAGTCTCCAGAGAACTTTGAAGCTGTTGTGTTTGCCGGTTCAATCCTTGTTAGAAAGGTCGTGGAAACAGTATTGAGTGATTCAGGCGGTGGATCTAAATCCCAGCCCTAGAGGGAAGCGGTAGCGCACACACCTGGCTGGCTTGAGCCAGGTGGTTCCGCTTCCTGGGGAGATGCCCTCTTCGCTGTCCATAGCCTGGCAGAGCTCAGCAAGCTCACATTCTCTTTCCTTAATCACACAAGGTTTGAAGATTTTATACAGATCAAAAAGTCTTAAGCCTTTGATACAGCTTGTCTATGCTTAAGTAAAAGTGTCACGTGTAACAATCATGTGCCGGGGGTCATGGGCTGGACCCCAGTGTGTGCAGCACACTCTCCCCAGAGCGTCCTCCTGTGAGACACACACTTTCCTAAGCAGGTCTGAAATTTCCACCTCAACTTCTCTCTGTCTCTGGTGCTGTTTCCCATGAGGCTGTGGCTACAGCACCATAAACAACCAGACTCCGCAGAACAACAGGTTCTTATATTCCATTCATGAGGTAGTTTTTTCCCAGCAAAATGCTTACTATATGCCACTTGTCCCCCTACACACCTGTATCATCCATGTAGATTGTGTCTGTTTTGAATAGTAATGTTTTGGATATTATTTCAAAGAATGGCCTACACAAAAAGGTTACATATGAAGAAATATGGCAGAGGTAGGGAATTTGGAAAGTAACTCTAGCGTAGCTATTTGGAAAATGGTTTATTCTTTTAGTTTTCTGGAAATGCAAAACGAGGACTGTTCTACACGGCACAGTTATCTGATATGTGCACCGTCTCATTTAACTTGCACAAAAACGCCACGATGGGGCTCTTGTCTTTGCTTCATTGACAAACAAAAAGAGTTTGGGGGAAAAGAGCAACGAACTCAGATTATGGAGCTGGTGAATGATTCCAGATGGGTTTCAGCAGGGAGGCTCTCCCAGTCCCCTGAGGAAGGGAGGGCGTGCAGGGGCCAGAGGGATTCTGAAAATATTTGGCTCTTAAATTCCTAATGACTGGCTTAGAACTGGAGCATACCCTACCTTCATCTCCCCAAAGTCTTTAGGGAAAATAACTTGAATCTTCTTCGTGGAAATGACAAAGTAAACTTTTAGGGATAAATTAGGCTACATTTCTGCCATTTCAGAGTTTATAAAAGTCACATAGAAGCCGAAGTTTGGAAATAGTTTTTAAAATTTAATAGATACATGATCATTTGTATTTTTAAAATATGAAAATGGTTTGCTTTTAAGCATAACTAGAAAAATATTTTGAATTCAAGGTAGTATTTGCAAATTCATTTCAGGGCCTTCATGAATAGATGAAGGTTGCTTTTCTTTGGTTTGGTCATTAAGTGTTCATTATCCAGTTAAGGATTTTGCTACTTGAGCAATAGGTTCAGGACTCACTGTTTATCTGAGGACCACACAAAGAGTCACAGATGGTCAAAAAGGCACCTGACCTTACAGTGTGTGTCTTTTCCTTTATAAAACTTAATAAAACTTAATAAGTTGCCTTCTGTTCCCCAAGTCTTATAAGTTCCTTTGTCCAACATGCAGGCAAACTCTCGGGGTGCCTCCCCCGTGAAGTTGTTCTGAATCCCCAGGATGTGGCCAGCATGATCTCGGTTTGGGTTTGAGCCGGTGCCTTCCTGTGCAAGCCCCCAAACCTGCAGAATGGTTGAGACATGCCGCCATGCTGTCACCATCTCCTGAAGAAACGTAATCATATCTCTCATGATCATCTGCAGGCTTTCTTCTTTGATGACAAAACTTTAATTGGAATGCATCACAGTATGTCATTGTGTGCTCATAGTGTGGGCTATTGAAGAGAAACAGAGCTAAGAAAAATACACTTGAGTATTTTCTCCATTGACCAATCCAACAGCAGTCAGTATTCTTAGCTGTGTCCAAGGTACTGAGCTGTGTCCAGCCCAGTGTTGGCAGGAATGAGCTGACCTCGGCAGCAGAATGAGGCTGGAAACACTTGAATGATCAGCTGATTCCCTCTCCAGGAGGCCGTCCCCAGTGCCATGATGCTGCCTCTCCTCTGGTCTCTCCTGTGTCCCTGTGTCCCTTGCCCTCGGGGGCAGGTATTGTCCTGCAGTTTCCCACGGGGAAGTTGGCACAGCACCTCCTTGCCAGCTCTGCCTCTCGGGTGGGTCCTGCCTGCTCCAGCCCTTTCCTTTCCCTTTGAAAGATGTCCTCAATTGTTTCTGCAAAAACAGAGCTCCTATTCCGTCTCTGCCTTACCTTCTGTTGTTACCCTATTTTCTGTCGGGAGAACAGCAAGCTGATGCACCATCAATGCATTGAGAGCTGTCCCCAGTGCTCCTGTAGCAGGTAAAAACTTGTCCTTTCGTAGAGGGTGCTGGGCCGTTTCAGGAAGTGAGAAGTATTTCAGTCGGGCAGAGAATTTGCTGTCCTAAATTTATATCCCAATGAAGGCTGCTTAGCCCGCATAGGACTTAGAAGGTTGGTAAATAAATCCTGTGGCTTCTCAAGTAGGATATGACTAATTGCTCCAGAGGTGTTGCTTCTAGCTGAACGGAGCAGGCTTCTGCAATAAGTCAATTCGATTAAATTATTTACAAGCCGTGGTGCCAAAGTGAACAAACAACTGGCTGGAACGTGGCTTCTTGCTCCTTGAGAGGCTCACTCAGCAACCTAAGGCAATCCTAAGCCCTAAGTCATCCAGAGGCTAAATTTCCTCTAGCTTTTCTCTCAGATGGGATATAAAGATGAACTCAGGTAACGGTTCTGCACAGCTGGCAATGTTGTATGAGACCAAATTCATGTTGGAAATTCCTATATGGAAAACCAAACATTTTCATATCATTTCTCCTGACTATTACAGTGGCAAGAGGATACAAAGATAGTTTCTCTAATTAAGGAAGGGAGTGTGTCTCAAGGAGACGTTACCAAAACCTTGCAAAAACTGTCTATATATCATCAGTGATGCTCAGTTCCCAAAATGTAAGTTGTCTAAAGCATTGTGTGAGGGGTAGGATTTGAACAAAAACCGAGAGGAGCAGCACGGGGTGCTACCCTGCTTTAAGGAGATGTGCAGTGGAGACAGCCCTAAGAAGGAAACAGAAGGAATACGTCCACACGAATGCTGGCACTGTTTGGCTGGGCTGCACTGAGAAACATCTGATTGCATTATGTTCATTTGTTCACTGCTTCCTTTCTGGATTGGATGGTGAATTCCCGGAGGGCAGGTCTCTAGTTTTTCAATGTATCTGGGATCTATACTGTGCCCAACATTTATTAGGGACCTAGTGATTGTTACCATGTGGACTCCTGGGGGAAGCCAAGGCAGGAGACAGCCCAATCAGTATGCCCGAGTGGGTCGTGGCATGCCTCTTTCTGGACAGAACCCCGGAGCTGGTGCGCCAGCTGTCTCTGCAGACAGATGCTACGGCTACAGGCTGATGCGTGTCATCTTCCTGGGACACTCCTAATTGTCAGAAAAACAGATGCATTTGGCAATTCATACTCATTGCTATGTTGTCACCTAATGTACATTCTTCTTTTAGTGATTTTATAAATAATGACATTGCCATTGCAGAACGTGAGATGAGAGGCAGACTGACTTTATTATTAGTCTATGTTTTCCAGGTCCTTAATCATTTGCACAAAAAGTTGAAGAACATGTCAAAGAAGTCGGAAGCATCCAAGAAAAAGGTAATACTCACAAATTTATATATATTACTTTTTAAAACTCAGCTTATTTTTATTTTAAATTATCCTCGCATCCTCCAAGGCCTGTGCAATGTAGATCCTTGGTCCAGATGTCTGAAGCGAGTCTCTTACCACAGAGTCATCAGTTGGGAACAGAGATCGGGTGTCGGTGAGGGCTCTGCAGGTGACTGTGCCACGTGAAACTTAGCTGGGCTGGGGAGGCAAGGAAACGTGTATTTTTTGGATTCTGAGTCTCGTCAGGAGGTATGTCTGGGTTGGGTGGGACAGAGCGCAGAGTTGCCGACGTTTATAATTTGCGTGACGGTACAGTCCTTGCATTTCTTGACCATCTCCAGGACGATTCCTGGAGACTCTGGTTTGATTCTCAGTTGAGAGGACATGGTTATAATCCCTTCCTAAAGCCCCGGGAGTGTGTCACTGTCCTTGTCTCTCCCACCCACACCTGTGCTGATGCTGGGCCAGGGGGCAAAGAGGTAAAGCCCAGGGAACACTCGACGGAAAGTCCACCCACTGAGAATTGTCCTCACCCACCGAGCCTGACCCAAGCGCCCTTCTCCTGAGCAACATCAGGGCCCCTCGCTCACCGAGGGTGATTCCATTTTACATCTTGTGGAACAACTAATTCACTAATCAGGATTAATATAAGTCTCACTTGAATAATATCTATATGATTTCTGATTTTGGAAAGTAGAATGAGATTATTAGACAATAGGATTAGAGAGGAGACTACAACAAGACATTTTAACTCACAAATATTGCAAATAACATCTTGAATACCCTGTTTTTCCTTCTAAATATTTCTTATGATCACTGACATATATAATTTGCAGAAATTATAGTTTAGATAATCACATTTACTTAAAAAATTCTACTAAAATAAAGGATAGCTCTTCTTCCTCCCAACTCTCCTTGTTTTTGAACAACAGTTTGTGGCTGAAAATACAACTGTTCGTAGAGTTGACAATGAATGGCAGAGAGCTGGTTAAAAAGCACAAACAGTAAGACTTTATCTTTTTCTGGCAACAAAAAATTAGCTTGTATTAGAAATACAGCCATTCGGTTTTTAGGATAACCCCTAAGAATAAAAGGTGCAACATAAGTAACAAGTCTATGTTGCAGCTGCCTTTTGTTGATCTTTTCTTATGTTTGAACAATTATGTATGTTTCATTTTAAGCTTCTAGGCTCTGTTTTATAAGAGCTGACCAAGGGCTAAGTTACATGAATGGAATAAATCCTAAAAGTTGGTGTTTTCCTCCTCTGTTTTCAGTAATGTGCTGTTATGGTGGAATTTTTCCATTTCTCTAATCTATAAGACTAGGTTTTCCTCTGAACCACACTTCCCATCGCTAAGAAAATGACTCATTAAAACCAATTAGGGATTGCTTATGACGTCCCCCTGGACAGTGATTTTCGAGCCTCTATTCCATGCAGGACTGAGACAGGGAGACTGGGGGAATTGGCTCCGTGGGAAGCCGACACTGTAGTAGCAGAGAGCCCAGAAGGATTGTTCAACGTGGTGAGTGTTTGGAGAGCGAGCGGAGGAAGAAATTAATTCCCTAGAGAGGGACTGGGCTTGCTGAACTGTAGCAGAGAAGATACTATCCTTATAAAGTAAATGTTTACTAATGATCTAAAATATTTTATGCTTGCCAAAAGAAATGAAAGAAAATATTTCTTTAACATGTCCTGTATCTTATTTGTGTCTATGGCTAGTTTTAGCCTCTGTATTTGAAAAATCATTGGGAAAAAATTATAAAGGTCTCAAAGAAGAACAACATGCTTAAAAAAGGAAAATAGGTCTTATAAGAAATGATTAGAAAACATTCTATTTTACAACAAAAAACCTAAAGATTAGTGATTAGTTTACTTTGTTTAGTTATACACACATATACACAGACACACACATATACAGACATACACAGATATTTAGGTTTATGTATGTATGTGTATATGTATGTGTTCATATATAAAATAAATACATATTTATATATAACTATCTTGTGCTCATTCTTACCATATGAGGAGGTTTTAGCATTTGAAGGAGGGATGTTCTCTTCCATTCCCACAGCCTCTGACCCTTAATAGGCACTGAACAGCTGTCAGGTCTCTTTTGATATGTTTAATCGCCTCCTTGTTTGCACAGGACAAATAAATGTGGTGGTGCTCGTGGTGTGTGTGTGTGTGTGTGTGTGTGTGTTTGTGTGTGTGTGTGTGTGTGTGTCGAAGAGAGTGACAGGAAGGAGGGGTGAGAAAAGGGAGTGGAGAGAGAGGGGAGGGGAGAGGAGAGATGTGGCAGAGAGAGGCGAGGCAGGGGAGGGAGAAGAGAAGCTGAGGAAGGACAGCGATTCTCCCGGAGTAGACAGGGTGGATGGTGGGAGCAGTGGCCTGGCCCCTGGGGTGTCCCCAGGTCTCAGCACAGAACACAGAACTTAGCACATGGCCGTCACAGTGCGCGCAGAGTCACGGTTTGGCGGACGGTGGGCGGATGTGATGTAGACCCTGGCAGTTTGCTCATTTCAGCTCGTTTGCTTTCCGAGCTTCCCTCAGTGGCCAAGCCGTTTCCTTGCTCTGTGCTGCATCCAGCTGTCTGTTCAGGCTGCGTAACAAAACGCCATGGATTCGTAAGTAACAGAAGTGTATTTCTCACAGTTCCGGACTAAAAGTCCAAGATCAAGTGCCAGCAGACTCAGGGTTCACAGGTGGCACCTGCTCTGTGAGTCCTCACCTGGTGGAAGGGGCGGGGCAGCTCCCTGGGGTCTCCTGCATGAGGCCACCAATTCCACTCATGAGGCTCCACCCTGGTGACCTAATCATCCCAAAGCCCCAGTCTTACAACCACCGCCCTTGTGATTAGGGTTCAACACATGAATTTTGTGGGGTACATAGACATTCAGACCATGGCACTGTCCTTACAGGTTTTCCCGTCAAGATTTGCAATTATTAATATTATGGGCTGGAGAGCTTGCCCTTTCACGATAAATAGGCTGAGCAGTTACTCTCCATGTCTGGAGAAGAGCACATGAGAAGAATGTGTTTCTACTGCAGAAATAATAGTATAGAGCCCTGTCATCCATTATGTGCTTTGCTTAAACTCTGCTAGACATAAAGAAATGTTTCTGGCACAAGGCTAATTGGATAGTAAAACAAGATTCTTAAATAATCCTTGGAAGACTTGGAAAGTGGATAGACAACTGTACTGGCCGGTTGCTTCTCAGAGGAAAATTGGACTAAATGACCTCTTGATGTCCTATCAGTCACTGGATTCTGTGATCAGTCACTTTTTTTTTTCTGGCTTGAAGTAATTCAGCAAGCTTTTTGGCTGTCATTTATATCATTTGTGAAATGCTTTTTTTTTTTTTTATCATTCTCATCTTTTAGTCAATTTTTCTCCCCAACCAAGTTCCATTAGACATAGTTGTGAGTAAAATTCTTTGAAGAAAGAACAGATGTCTCAGATGACTTGAAAAGAGCATCTCACAGTAAGAAGAGAGATTAACATTATTTAGATACTTTCAGCATAAGCTGCACAAAGAAATCATGCCAATAAAGGGCTAAGCTCAGAATGATGAGAGGACAGAGATTTAGTATGTAATTTTCAATGATGACTTTTCTCCATCGAAAGGTAATGGCCAAGTAAGTACTAAAAGTGTAGTACATGCACTGGGAATAACTCCACATCTGACAGAGAAGATGATCGTGTCAGAAAAGAAAAAATATGTTGAAAATGAAACAACAAAAAAAGAAAGATCTGCCTCCTTCTCCATGGAGTGGGGGTTCCCTGCTTTGCAGTCTGATGAGTCTGGAGAGATAGTAAGTGGCTTCCCCAGACCTTTCTGGGGAGAACGGCGGCCTCAGCCTTCGGGGTCTGTACTGAGTGAAGCGTCTTTGATTGTGTTTAACTCACTGTGGGTAAGAGAACTTCGCTTTTGTTGTGGCTTTAATGTAATTCATCAGTAGTTTTCCAAACACCCTCTTGATCTTTTTAAAAAGGCAGATTCCTAGGTAACTATCTAACAACGTCCACAGGCTGAATCACAGCCATGCAGGGGGACCTAGATATCCGAATTTGTAAAACAGCTTCAGACCAGGGAGTGATGGGCAAACGTATCTGCTTAAATCCCAGGGTTGGGATTAGCGCCGTGTGTCATTTTGGCCAGATCTGTAACTTTGAGCTGGTGTGTGCTAGGCACATGGCTCTCTAAGCATGACAGTTTGGACGCAGCAGTGAATCCGGAAGGACAGTTTTCTACCCACACAGGACTTCCTGCCCATCTCCCAGCTTCTCAGGTCTCTAGGCCTGGGGGCCCGTGCACACCTGCTGCCAGGCAAGAAGGAAGACAAAAGTCATCTGCTGTTTCCTCCTGTGCACGTGGGCGTGTTGCTGCCTTGTTGTTGTGGCGGCTGAACTGGAGTCAGCCCGAGAACTGCAGGACCAGCTGCCAAGGGCACGTGTGCCGGGCACCGATTTGTGTCCCAGCTGTGTCCCATCCATGGGTGGAGATGCTTGAAGAAACAGAGAAAATAGTAAATCCCAGAGATGCTTAGCTGGGAGCATGGTCAGTGCCAGCAAACACCCTATTAAACTCCTTTGGGAACAGTCTCAGATGAAGGATATAGTTTATGTAAACACCCACTACATATAGTTTATGTAAACACTATTCTTTCCCAGTGTTTATACTGTCAGTTCTAATCCTGTCCCATTTCAAAGCTACCAGTAGACCAGGAAAAAGAACCTGACTCTTGTCTGTGGTTCTGAGAAGATCAGTGTGATTACTAAAAATGTGAAGGTGAATTTTGAATGAACTAACACAAATAGCAAATGCTGCCATGGGGAATGTTCCGAACCCGGGCACACCGCCGGTTGTCTGTGCCTCTCGCCAGCAAGCCGCAGGGCCTGTTTCTGTGCTAAGGTTTGTACTTAGTAAAAATTTCCTAAAAGAAGCAATGAAATGGGATATCCAGAGGTAATTATTTTATGAGGTAGAGAGATGCGATGATTGTCATAGAAAGAAGAGATGATGTTTTCTGTTCTATTTGTAGGTATAATGATGTCTAGATTGTTTTGATTAAGTCATGTGAGAATGGCATTTCTCATACACTAATAGATAAATGGGTCGATAGTGTTCACTCCCTTAATATATTTGAGCAAATTATGTTTGCTCCATGTCTCATGTGGTAAGTGGCTTTAATATGTAAGCTTGTAGCCTATAAAACCTGTACTCAGGTTTTTCTACCTGAGTTGTTTGCAGAGTTTAAGTGGACCAGGCAGAGTCTGGGAATCGTCTCATTGGTCCATCCTCTTTGCAGACGAGGACGCTGGGCTCAGCGAGCTTATGCCATTTGCAAAGGTGCTACAGCCGGGTCACAGGTGGCCAGGCGGGTCTGCAATTTCAGACCTGCTGCCAGTCCCGGAGCCTTGCGCAGCCCGGGCGGCGTCTGGACAGCGAGCTCCGCTCCCCCTGCCCTCCCGGCTGCGCGCTGCCCTGCGATCCAGCAGAGTCTCTGCCCTCTGCCCCCGCTGCCCGGCCCTGGCTGGGGCTTCCTGGCTCCCGGGCCCACCTCTTTGACAAACGTCTACTCACATCTTAGTTTGCTACCCGGAGCCAGTCCTTGAAGAGTAGGACTCTTGCAATTACATCCTGGGTGTCATTTTCTATGCCAGTAGATTCTAATTCATGAGCGGGATGAGACGCATCCTTTCGCCGGTGGGGAGACCCCTCCAGCCGCGTGGAGTTGCGGTGCTCTTTGACAGTCCCGCAGGCTGACCGGGAGGAGTTTGCGGAGCAACAGTGATTTCCTAGTCGGAAGCCACTTTCCAGCGTCTGGGTCTCCCTCAGTGCGAAGTTACAGGAGGGGTCAGCTCCGTGTGCTGTATCTTTCTCTCTTTCCCTTTTCCTTCCCCGACTCACCCGTCTCAGTCGGGCTGTTTCCGTCAAGAAGGGACGCAGCCTGGAAGCCGTGGGGAGGTCCCACAGCCCCCTGCGCCGTGTGGGAGACCAGGGCAAGGTGCCCGCGCTTCGTGGTCTGTGGGACCCGCGGCCGCGCCAGGAGGACACCCGCGCTTGCGCTCCGTGCGTGCCAGCCCAGCCTGCGATGCCGCAGCCTGCGCTCGGCTCTGGGCAGGCGCTGGAAGTCGGTACCTCTCGTGCCTCTGACATTCCTTTTGGCCACGGGGGTAAACGCCTTGGCCGAGTGGGCGGGGGAGGGGAGACGAGTCCTGTCTTGTCAAATTAGGGACCTCAGGCACAGGTCGTCTCGGGGGCCCTGCCCACCCGCACGGCTGCCGGAGCGAGAGACAAGGCCGGTGGACGCTCGCGGCTGTGGCTGCTTCCTCCCTGCGCCTGCTCTTCTGCGCAGGGGCCAGGGGCACGCAGGCCTGGTTTCTAGCGCTTTCTTGCCTTGGCCCTCGCGAGTCTCAGTTTCCTCATCTACACCCGTGCGTCATGGCAGGGTCTGCTGCACAGGGCTGCTGAGGGACCCGGTGACACAGGGCATGTCGCCCGTGATGGGTCCCTCTGCATTTCCAGTGTGGGTTTGCTGCAGCTGTCCAGGCTCTAGAGGCCCTGCACTGTTCTCGGACTTCACTTGGTGGAAGGCAGCAACGCTCCTAAGGAAGGAACCAACTGATTGCTTTGTATTTCATAGTTTAAAAAAATCTCATACCCCCTTAATTAAGGCATTTTAATAGAACAGAACATGGCCTTTTGTTTGAATCCGCAGAGACAGAGTTTTCAGTTAATCGCAGAGTTAGCTTCCTGCTTGTTGCCTTTCAGCACGTGCGGAACAGGTGCGGTCGCGCAGAGCGCATGTGCGTGAGCAGGAGGGCGAGCGTCGTTCTGCGTTGAAGTCCTTCTGCGGGCGCTTCCTCCGAGCTCTTGCTCAGCGGAAATCGCAGAGGAAACACGCAGACCCCCTGCGATTGCCAAGTGTTTCTGATTCAGGAGCAGCAAAGAAAGGGTTCAAATGAAAGAAAACAAAGGCGAGTGACGCCGATGCGTCCACAGACTGAGATGGAAATGACTCCGCAAAACGCATCACTGCGTTCATTAGCTGGGTCTTTAATTCGCCAGAGTTTAATGAGAAACAAACGCACTTGTCCGTGGAGGTGACTGTTGGGAGCAAAGTCCAGTGCTCGTCTGCGGTTCATCGCCGGTGACGGTGACACGTGGGTGCGTGCCACGCGCGCTCGGGAGAGTTTTGCTTGTTTAAAAGTTAGTCTTTAATCTTGACACATTTCTACTTCCCTGACTCACAGCATAGTTTCTACCATCCACGCGTATTTCACATACATCGTGAAAATATTGCTGTGGACGGTAAGGACCAGTCTGGAAGGAGGCACGAACAAAAATTTCATATGAAGGGAAGGTTAACACTTAAAGTAGATTTAGTATCTGTTTTCATCTCATAAAAAATATATAAAATTTTCTTTGGGTGTGTTTTAAAATGCGGGATTCTTTTTCTGTAGTAATGGATGCATTCTTCCCCCTCCTTCTCCTCCTCCTACTCCCCTTGTTCCTCATCTTCCTCTTCCTCCTCTCTCCCTCTGCTTCCTCTTTCTCCTCCTCTTCTTCCTCCCTCCTATCCCTCTTCCTCCTCCCTCCTTCCCCTCCTCCTCCTCCCCTTGCTCCTCATCTTCCTACTCCCCTTGTTCCTCATCTTCCTCTCCCTCCTCTCCCCCTCTGCTTCCTCTTTTTCCTCCTCTTCTTCCTCCTTCCTATCCCTCTTCCTCCTCCCTCCTTCCCCTCCTCCTCCTCCCCTTGCTCCTCATCTTCCTCCTCCCCTTGCTCCTCATCTTCCTCTCCCTCCTCTCCCCCTCTGCTTCCTCTTTCTCCTCCTCCTCTTCCTCCCCCTCCTCTTCCTCCCTCCGTCCCTCTCCCTCCTCCCTCCTTGCCCTCCTCCTCCTCCCCGTCCTCCCTGCAGACCGCGCAGACCGTCCTGGTGGTCGTCGTGGTCTTCGGAGTGTCCTGGCTGCCGCACCACGTCATCCACCTCTGGGCTGAGTTTGGCGAGTTCCCGCTGACGCCCGCGTCCTTCCTCTTCAGGGTCGCCGCCCACTGCCTGGCCTACAGCAATTCCTCGGTGAACCCCATCATATACGCGTTTCTCTCCGAAAACTTCAGGAAGGCCTACAAGCAAGTGTTCAAGTGCCACGTCCGCAAAGAGTCGTCTCTCAGCGATAATAGAGAGAATAAAAGCCGAATGGACACTCCGCCATCAACCAACTGTACCCACGTGTGAAGGACGTGCTGTTCTTGTCGCCGAGTCTCCCGGGCTGTGGGGCAGACACGGGAAGGAAGTACAGGGCCCTATAAGTGACGCTGCGGCTTGTTAACAACAATTCACAGTGTTTTAATTACATTTCTCTTGGGTTAAAAAGTGCTTTGATCCATTTAGGATGTTCCCAGGTCTAGTCAAGATGATTTTTCAATTTTATTTCATTTCTAAATTATATTTCAGAAACAAAAGAAAAGGCTGTATAGTTTTATACCTCTTAAGAAATGGAAGTTTCATAGAATGCTATAGACATGTTCAATTCTTCATAGAATAAGGACCGATCCCATAAATATGGTCAGGAATATTTGCAAATCTATATTTTAAAGCAAATTTATTTAGAAAAAAGTGTATGCTTTAATTTTAAGAGAAGAAGTACTATTATAAACTATGTTTTAAAATATGATCATGGACACACAATGATGAATCTTATCTTTTTGGCCATTTATATAGAGACACACCTCTTAAGTGGAAAGAAGGCTTTCTGAAGTCTGCACAGGTTGCCTTTGCTTCCACCTGTAAATAGCATGCAGACCTGGAGACACGCGGTGTCTGCCTGCCCACATGGGATCCAGTAAGTTTGTCTCGGGAGTCAGCGCAGTGTCTCTGCAGTGACCCTCAGCCGCAGCGGGGGCCACTGCCAGTTAGAAACTGTCCTGTGACCTCAGGCTTCGTACAGTTCACTAAACTAAGTCAGAAGAAAGTGCCAAGAGTGACTACCCTAATAGTGGAAGCTGTGAATGAGTTTTTCAGAATAAAAATAGGTATTGAAATTTTGTATCTGTACTTGACAGAGGTATGAACTAGACCTTGAATGGAACCTACTCAAAAGAGAGAGTTAAAAGGGCCAGTGAGGATGACGTGTACATAATAATTTCTCTGGGGCCAAAGACTAGACAGAATTCAGTCGGTCACAGGAAGTGATGGTCACGCCACGTGGATGAAGCATTAGCATGCATTGTTTGACTTAGATAACACGTGAAGAAAACAAATCTGGTGAATGAATATACCTAGCGATACCTTGTACAAACGCATGTTTTTCATTAAATTTGTAATTTAACGTTTAATGCACATTTCCTCCAAATATTATTCACTCTTAAACTGTTAATTGGGGGTTAAAACCGTCACCACTGGAGTTTCAAATGTAGTTTTCATAACAAATTCATATTGATTTGTGTTCACAATGAGAAATGGCATGAAGATATTAAATTATTCTGTATTAGAAAAGTAATTTTCAGACTGCAAGACTTTGATATATTTTATCAGGACAAAAAAGCAAGATTTCTTTAAAAAGGATTTTGTGTAATGTACACCTGTGCTGAATCAGGACTCTATATGAAATATCAAATTTTAGATAAAATAACAAACTCAGTGTAAGACTTTGGCATGTTAACTTTTCTAGCTCATGGATTTATTTGCACTAATTAATTACATTTCAGTGAACAGTGTTTACATTTGCAATGGTATAAATAACTCTGGATAGAAGAAAATTGTTAGAAAGGATGGTAAATAAATATATTTTCATGTTTGTTGTCTGAGGAAAGAAGTTGTCCATATGTGTGAGTATTTTAAAGAACATTGTTAAGTCCTTTGCATGAAAAACTTTTTGCACTTTATTCAAATATAGGAACAGGGATATTTTACCCTGAAAATGATACCTCGTGTGACTGTGGAACTTGAAGTTGCCATTGCAAATGCCAGCACAACTTCTTTGTGTACGAATTCGTATCGCTGTACAAAGATGCGCCTCCTGGTAGCATTTGAACTTGCGTGAATGAGAATGATTTCTTGCACCATGGCTATTCCTTGTTCTCTTCTGATTTGTAAACTTATAAATGGAAGTTTTTTAAAAAATACAGTAGCTTCAGCATGATGCATTTACTGATGTTTATTCCCTTGGTCCTTCCCAGTCGCTCTTGGCTTCTCAGAAGCTACAGACCCAGCACTGCAGTAATCACTGGTACTTGCAAACCCCCAACTTCGCTACGTGTCAATGCAAATTGCTACATTTTATAGTTCTATAGGATCTACTTCCTACATGGCCACTCTAATCACTTTCTCTTATTCAGAGTGTAAGCCAAGTCTACTTCTAAAACACATTTTGATACTGATACTAACTTATATCCTGCAAAGATCTAAACCTACATAAAGTTTATGAATGAGGAGTTCCAGAAGAACTTGTAACCGACTTAAATGACCCAGAGAAGCGTAGGGGGAGTGCCTGGCCTCTGCCAAACCTCTGCCCCCCAGGTAGTTTTTCTCCCAACACATGATCAACATGACCAATTCGGAAGCACCCCCATTTTGTCCCTAAATAAAGACGGCCTCCCAGATGCACACTTTTTCTCCCAGCAGCCAGGCTAAGAGAGCAATGACGCGTGTGCCTTTGAGGGCAGCTGCTTGAGAAACACATTTTCAGTTTACTTCAAAGAAAACTGATGCTTTCTCTTTAGGTTTGGCCGTCTCAGTGCCTCAGTGCCCCCAGGCAGCTGTTTTTTTTCTAGGCCTTTTGCTTTCACGCAAGGAGATAGGCTCTGGAATATTTAGGTGCCGAAACGCTGGCTGTTTCACATGCATTAGCAACACTTCCAGTTCCCTTCCGAAGTAAACAGTGACATGGCTGGAAACACGTTCTCGTCCCACACTCCCTGGGGATGTGTTAGATCCTCTCCGTGCCTCTCTGACCACGTATGTGCTCAGCAGTGTGGGGGACTGAGGTCATTTCTGCATACTTTAGGTAAGTTATTCTTGCTTTTAAGTAAATTGTTTTGTTTTCCACATTGGGAGTAAAACCACCATTTCCTGCCCCATCCCAATCTCTTGTGCTTTTGTCTTTTTGTCTCAACTCACTTCTATCCACACTTTCTCACTCGAATATTTACCATAGTGAAATTCCTCTTTCAACCCAGGTGCAGTGAGGCAGAGGGGAGGACAGATGATTGCATGCATGAGTCATGCAAGACTCAGAACCTGTGACTCAGCTTTAAATTGTGATGTTGCAGGTTATTGCATTTGCTCAGTCCTCTCGGATGCTTTGAGACAGTGCAGTGATAATTCCAGTGCTGTCTGAAAGCCAGGATCAGCCTGGCTCTGAGCAGGAGCGAGAGCTTGTCCAGGCAATCATTTCCTTTCCACACACGGCCATAGGCGCCCGAGAGTGCCGACGTGCTTGTGTTGAAGCAGTGCTACGTTCAGTAAAATAACCTGTGCAGAAGGGTTTGTTATAAATGTTCATAAACCACATAATCACGTGAATTGGGAAAATCTACCAAGATGGCTGCTTCCTCTGGAAACTTACCATCTAAAATTTGTAAATTTTGGTTGTAAATTTCTCCATGTTTTCAATTTGTAAGTGGCTTTCTATTAAAGGTGATCATAGTCTTCTTGGCCATTAAAAATGTTGTGTATCGGGCTGTCTCTCAAGTAGATGTTAATGACTTGTTTAATCACTTGTTTATTTAAAAAGATTATATTAATATATAGTAGGAGTAGGTGGCCTAAAATTCTGATAGTTACTTGTTGGCTTGGAAAGAAAAACTTACCAAATCGTGTAATTATATTTGATTTTAAGTTAACAGTATTTGAATATTTTTTCTTTTAGAAGTGGAAAAGTTGAAGCTGAGGAACAATTTAAATAAAATGCTTAAGCCGTCTTTGCCGTGGGCTGTTTCTGCGTAGGGCAAGCACGTCTAAGGAGAGATGTTGTGCATCATAATGCATCAGTCGGGACGTTTTGTTCACTTACTTGTGAAAGTGCCGCAGGGTATAGACAGTGTGGCAGTGCCATGCACTTTCACCCTTGTAACTTCAGCTGCTGCCCTGGGGCCCTGCGGTGGGCACAGCCATCCGCTTTGGTGGGCTTGATAGGCACACGGGCAGGCCCTGTGCACCTGCGCACCTGCTGGAAGGTCCCCTGCCCTGGCTCCTGGCCACCCTCCCCCTGTGTCCTCAGCAGCCACTGTCCCCACGATTCTGATGATTCTTGCATTTTTCTCCAGGTGCGGCAATAGTGGGAGTGGCCTTGAATGGTGACTGTGAAGGGAGGGTGGCCAGTGAGGTCGTTACTTTTATGGACACTGTGGAAATAACCTCAGCTGGATTTTCTCTGTATGTCTATGGTAACGTGGGCTTGTTCGCCACGTTCAGGCAATTCTGTGAAGAGCCGATCTGATAACTCAGGTTTTAATGGCACTTTGGGGGCAGAAAGCCTCATCCTTTTGGCTGGAGAACAGATTTCTGTATTGTTCAAGGTACATTGTGTAGCTCCAAATTTTCAGCAATTTCAGAAGTCAGAGTAAGAGCTCCCTAGCTGCTGGGATGGATTGGAACTGGGCTCCACCACTCAAGTTCTTAGAGTCTTAGGTAGTGGTGACAAATACTGTAGCCCGTACATGGGGTGAATTTGGTGGTCTGCGTAGATTTTCTATGTGATACCATACACTATAGTACTGTATTACAAAAGATTGGATACTTATTGGTTATTGATTATGAAAACTGGATCTAATTGTGTCATCATTCTGAAGACCATAGTGACCTATCAAGCTCTGTTTTCCCTGTGGTGAGACTGTTTCGGGTGATCTAGCTCACATGCCGTATAGGGGTAATGTTCCTGCGGCTGGCGCCCAGCGTGGAGGTGCCTGTTAGTGCCTTTGCAGCAGGGTGAGCATCAGACCTCGGCGCTGTCAGGTGGTGGAGGCAGCCCTGGGAGGTCCAATCCGTGTCTGCGTGGCCTGCTCTGCTGACGTGCCGCATGAAGGAAGACGTTTCATCTGCCTGGAAATAAGCATCATCCCCTAGGACGTCTGCCGTGGGACACCAGTGACGACATCTGAGGCCTTCGGGATGCAGTGGGCTAACTCAAGCAGCTAAAGGTGATGGAATTGTTCGAGAAAGCACGGAGCGTCATTTAGGATTGGTTTGCAGAGCCTGCATCTTGGACCCTAGGAGTCCTGTTGACCTCCTGTGGGGACCACTGACCGAGGGGGCAGTGCGGAAACAGCGTGTGGGGAAGCAGGTTCCTCCTCTCCTGTCCAGCCAGACGATTTCTGCCTCCGTTGCCTTTGGACACATGTAGTAACTTGTTGGAAAATTGTTAGAGAACAAATATGTCCAGTGGATGTGTCATCCCTCATTGTGTTGACTCTGATCGCTCCGCCGTGCACTGTTTCTGCTACTCGTAGACATGTCTTTTCATTCCTCTCTGCTCCTTCCCTGAAGCTAGCCACGCTTCTACACTGGAGATCTTCCAAACTGCGACGCTGAGGGGTCACGGAGGGCTTGGCCCCGCGCCTCCCAGCGCATGCTCACTATTTTGTCTCACTGAGGGCTTTGGCTTGGCTGTCCTGTCAGCACTTCTGCCTTTGACAGTGGAGTGGCAGAGACACAAGCTACAGGAGCAAGTTGTCTTGGCAGCGGATCCCAAGTGACCAGTTTCTCCACAGCATCAGCAGAGGATCAGGCCGACCGGCGTGGACACCCAAGGGCCTTCCCTGGGGCCTGGACTGGCGGGTGCCACCCTCTGAGAACCGTTTCTGGGCGTGTCCGGCACGCACCCTGACTTCTGAGATGTTACGGCTCAGCCCAGGAGGCTGGTCACAGGTGAGAAGACTTCCAGCCGTGGGTCTGGCTGTGGCCGGGGGAGCCTCCCCGTGGCCAGGAACTGCATCTGCTTCCCGAAGGAGATCCGAGCAGGTGGACTGAGTTCCCATCGTTCCTGGGCTCGTCCTCTGGACTCACGAGGCACACACAGCCGTGAGTAAAGGCTGAGAATCGGAATGATAAACAGGTGTCTTGTCGCTGAGCTCCCAGCTGCAGGTGTCGCTGGTTAAACAGAAGAGGGGCGGGGTGGACACACTGATTTATAGTGGAAATCTTCTCATCTTGTTAAGCAAAGGCTGGTTTTGGAACATTTTGTCAGGGCCCCCTAGCTTTGACTATGAGAAAATACTTTTTTAAAACTGAAAGCATGTCATTTCTTCTAAAGAGAAGGTAGCTGGTGTGTAGACATAGCCACAGACGTAGATTTCAATGTGCCAGCTCAGGGGAAGTGGCAAAGTGGCAGCTCCGTCATGCTGTAGGCCTGGGTGCCCTGTCCGTCCTCACAGCCCCGGGGCCCGACACAGCAAATTTTTTTTTTCTTTTGAGACAGGGTCTTGCTCTGTCACCTGAGCTAGAGTGCAGTGGCATCATCATAGCTCACTGCAGCTGGGAACTGCTGGGCTCAAGTGATCCTCCTGCCTCAGCCTCCTCAATAGCTGGGACTACAGGCGCCAGGACACCCAGCTAATCTTTCTACTTTTAGTGGAGACGGGGTCTCTCTCCTGCTCAGGCTGATCTTGAACTCCTGGCCTCAAGTGATCCTCTGTCCTTGGCCTCCCAGAGTGCTGGGATTACAGGCCTGAGCCACCACACCCGGAACTGTTAAGCAGTAGACACTGAGTGAGTGAATACATTCCTAGATTTGAGATAGTTTCAAAATAGGGCCAGGGTGTTTAAAGAATTAAATTTAATAATTCTCTTGAATTAAAATCAGGTTATAATTTAGAAATAGTCACAAGCTAGAACTGGGTACGTAAATGTTATTTTTCATATTTTGATTTTCTGAGTCACATTTTACTGCCATATGTCACATGAAGATTGAACATTTGACAATGAGGCATAGATATCCAAAGTATTCTTAAATATTGTTGAACGAATGTTTTAATTTCCGAGTTATATCTGCCTGAGTGGGGAGGATAGTCATGGCGCATTGGGACGCCAGGGTTTGGTCTGAATTCTGGTGGTTAGTGGCTCTTGGGAATGCTATCTTTGGTAGCCTTGTACACAAAAGAATTTGGGGAAAATAAGCGCGTCCCAAACTGGCTGCACGTTGGAACGAGCTGGGAGCTGCACAGAGAGCACCAATGCTCTGGCCTTGACGACTCGCACCTGTTGTCGGAGTCAGCACCGGCCGAAGAGCTTGTCGGTCACAGGCTGTGGCCGCTCCCCGGAACTTCTCTTTCCGTGCTCGTGGGGCCCACGGACTTGCGGCCGGCCGGAGACCACATTTTGAGAATGACCTGATTTAACCGGTTTGAAGGTGAAAGTGGAGTCCAGGCTTTTTTTTTCCTTTCTTTTTTTTGAGGCCTCCACTTGCATGTCCAGAGTGCAGCGGACGGCCCTTCACGAGTCTAAACTTCCGTAGTTCTGTGAAAAAATTGTTTATATAGAATTTAAATTATTCAGACTCTCTATCGTTTACCTTGATCAGATTCACAAAATACCTGTTCAACTACTGCATTACCCTAGCTACAAAAATTTGTACATTTTCAAGAGCTTGAAGGATTTTGATAACTTATAAGGATTTCAGACATGATTATAATTTTTCCTTCAAAAGAATAAAACAAATTGCTTGGTGCAAAAGAGCACCCGTGCAGTCACTTTGCTCCCCCAAAATACAAAAGGTTAAAATAGTATTTGAAATTGTTATATATGAATTTTTGAATTCGATATTTTAACTCAGTGTTTAAATTAAATATGTGCATGTCTTTCTGCGTGACTACTAATTTTTAACTAAGTTCTTATCTCTAAGAGATAAATCTAACTTTCACTGTTTAAAGTTTTCCAATTAAGTATCTCCTGATAACACAAGTAGTATGAGTAAGGAAAAAAACCTAGATATATAGTATTTTTTATTTTAATAATGTGATTGTTTAAACACTGATACGCTAACATGGTTGAGCATGGATCTTCTTACATACGATGCTGTTACAATTTTTCTCTAACTAGCCGGCCATAAAATTTATCTCATCATGTGTAGCTCTAGCATGAATACCAGCAAACTTACAAAGCCAAAAGCCAAGAATTAAGAGTTTATATTAACTTACTTAATGCTAAATATAGTCATCTTCAATCACCTTACCTCTGTGTTCTGCATGAAATCTAGCTGGACTCTGTGATTGGAACTACTTTTCTTGAATTGAAAATAAAATTTGTTCCTTAAAGTGTTCTAATTTAAGAGTATCCTTTTTTTTCCAGATAAAAAATGTGCCATTTCATAAGGCATTTCTCTAAGGATAGGAGCACAGTATAGAGCTGCTGAATTAAATGAGTTTCGTTGTTACTGTGCCATTATGGAAAACTTGGATAAATGGTGGAAAATTGATACTTATATTTTTAAATGTTCTCCTCCTCCTCTTCTCTTCCCTCTTCTTTATTTAGAAGAATAAAACATGTTGATTGTTTTTATCAAAATGGCCAAACTTACTACGAGAAATTATAAAGAAGAAAATAAACATTCATCCAAAATTTCATTACCAAGAAATAGCCATCATCACCATCATCTTCTGAATGATACTGTAGCTATATCTCCGGTGAAAAGGCTTAGGAACTGGGGTAAAGGAAGGATGGAGGGAGAAGGAATTTTATAAAATTGGATCATACTTTGTGTATTCTTTATAAATAAAACTATTAATTTTGATTTTACTTGAATTTGAATAAAGTGAAATTGGAAGAATTGCTAGTTGTTAACCAGAAGTTTAAAAAAGGATTATGAAAAGTTGAAGGGAATTGTCATTATGTTTATAACTACAGACACATTTTAGCTTTAGGCAGTATCTATTTTCTATTTATGTGGTAGCTATTTACTCATAAAAAATTAGAGTTCCTTCTAGCCCCTCTCTTTCTACCTCCATTAGTTATATCATTTTTCCATTTCCTGTAAAATTATCTTTGGTAAATCTTAATCCTATATATAATTTGATACACTGCTTACCAATAGTTTTTTTTTTTTTTTTAACAATTTTCTCCTTTTGTGGACTCCTTATTTGCAGTTATCTCACCAAGCAACTTTTTGTTCCCAAAAAGTTCTCAAAAATACTGTATTCCTGAGTTATTGCATATTTGAGAATATTAATGTGTTCTTTTTATGCTTGAAAAACAATGTCAAATATGACATTATTTTATTGCAGTTTATTTGTATTAGGTATCTATCCACCCAGCTCATGATTTTGAATGCTATTGGAAAGAAGTTGGAGGGTGAGCCGTTTTCACTGGGCCACTAGTTTAATCTGTGGATCAGGCCCATGGAAGTAGAATGCAATATGCTAGCATTTTTACTTTAGTATATGATTATAATTTGTGTCCTATGGTACATATTCATGTTTATGAGGCAGCCTTATTTCCCACCCACAAGGGAACATCACCAGATATTGCTTTAGATTTTTGAAAAGAGGTTTCATTCTTTGGAAATAAGTATTAACAAGTTTGAACAGGACATTTTCCACACATCAGAAACTCTCTCAGAATCTGCTGGTGTCCTGAGGGTCTCCGCTGCTTCCAGGCCGGGCTGACGCGACCCCGTCAGGACCCGTGCTGCGTGTCCACCTGGGGAGAGCTATGTGGGTTCCGACGAGCAGTTGTTTTCCTCCACCTCTCCCATGGCTGCATTCCTCACGCGTGTGGCTCAGCCACAGATGAAACATACTCGTTTTTAGGAACCAAGGCGGCTCTGTGTCTTGTGAGCAGGAATTGTTGACTCCACGGTGATTGAGTTTAAAATGGATTACTGCCACGCACACTGCTCTATGAGGGGCGGCAATCCAATAAAACTAATTAAAAAATTTCAAAGGCATTTGATTCCGCTTGCCGTGCTGCAAGTCATCATTCAAGGCATGTTAGCAGGACGTAAAACACCCTGAGATGTCCGTCCACATCCAAGTCGCAGCAACGTGAAAGTACAGACATAAGGCAAATCAGTCCTGAATAAAAGTATTTAATAAAGAGGTGAATGGAATACAAAACACTGAGCTACTGAAAAAAACCACACTTAGCTTTATTAGAGACAGGGTGTTCATTTATTCACCCCGTGACTGTCGACAGCATGGTGTGAGACGCCAGGGATCGTAAATGAGCACAATCCGTTTTGCACCCAGGGAGCTGCTGGCCCGGCAGAGAGAGGGATGTGCCTGTCCCTGTCCCTGTCCCGCAGGCAGAGCAGACAGCGGCAGGTGGAGCACACCTCCGCCTCCCTGGGAAGGGAGACTGGGAAGGCCCGGGTAATAATTTGGTAACACCTTGCACCCCACACCTTCCCCCTAAGGAACAGTAGGGGAAGAATTTTAGGGCAAAGGAGAAAACCAAGGATGTAGAGGAAGCAGAGCATCCGCCCTTTGGGGACAGGGAAGCAGCTGCAGAAGGAGCCTGTCAGAATGGCCACGCTGCCGGCTTCAACCCTCCGTGAGAAATGAAAGTCTCCTTTCCAAATGTATTAACCTCATTAACTTTCAGTTAATTCTTCAGTTAACAAACCTATAAAATAAGTATCCTTGTTTGCATTTTGCAGTTAAGGAAACGGATGTTCAAAGAGATCAGGTGACATTGTCAGAGCAGGAGTGGCCCCCTTGGTCTGTCTCCGTTCCTCTGATGCAAAGTGATTTTGTTAACCCTGATGCCAGGGCTACCGGGCAGCTCCCCGTCGGAGGAGGAGGCGGCCGTTACAGACTTGGTCTGCCTTTGTGTTTCCCTAGCCTCTGGCGGTGGCGGGCACAGTGTGAGCTGCTTGATATGTGTTCATTAGGGATAAATAGTCAATAAAAGCCATCAAAGGTGTTTGCACATGGAGTGACATGCCGAAGCCAGTTCCGCAGGGAAGGTAGCCTGCGCCGCTGATGTGCCGGAGCAGCCGGAGAGAGCAGAGGAAGGGGGACTGGGAAGGTCCTGGGCAGCCCTTTAAGTGACAGGGAGCACATTGCAAACAGGAAGTGATGGAGGGATGGAGCTCACTTGAGGGAAAAGCTGTCACTGCATTAGGGTTCCCCTACGTACTGCTCAACCTCTCTTGGTTTATCAAATTACTGGCCAAATTACCGGCAAGAACCCCTGCTCCCCACTTGCCTCATTTCGGCCTGGAAGACTGGCACAAAGCTGCCCACCGCCTGCTGACTTAGGAGCAGTGGGCAGGTCTGCAGAGGCCTCCAGGGTGGGCCAATCACACCACCTCGCAAGATGGGGAGCAAAGAGTCCCAGCCCCGAAACCATCACCCAGGGAGACCTTTGTCCTTAAATTAACATGCACACATGGTTTTCCACCCAGACGAAGCCTGCGTGCTGTGAGGGATACCTTTCTCCCTGAAAGGATCTCTAGCACCTTAGAGTGCAATTTCCTGTGCAGGAAACACTCTGGAAGGAAAGGCCAGGGAAATTTGTCTTTTTGTTTATTTTGTTTTGTTTTTGTCCTTTCCGTGAATATTAAATCAGCAGATATTTTTAGCTATTTTTGAGAAGAATGATTTCAAAATAAGTCAGAAGCCTGATTTTGGTGCACTTGGCGTTTGGCTCAGACAGGATTCCAATTTGCTAAGCACACAGTTGATGCCCATTCCCACGCCACCCTTCATTGCGACATTAACCTTGGTAATGTTGCACATGTCGTTGCTGAAGAGTCAGAGGCAAGGTTAACCTTCAGCCCTGTTTAGTTTAGAAGTCGCAGCACACACACAATGGAGATGCAGTTTGCTCCTGCTACTATACAATAAGAATGTCACAATTTACTTAAAAGTGACAACTGCAGCGGTGAAAACCAGACAGGTCCCCTGGCCAGCCGACATTTGCCCGAGGCATCGTCAGTGTGTGGTAAGGCCTCAGCTCATTCCTCCCGGCTCTGCTGATCCTCCACACGCCAGTCTGTGGCTCTGAGTAGCAAATTCCAGCAGGACAAGGTGACCCTGAGTCCTCCACGCCTTCGAAGCAGGGTGCTGTGAAATATGCAGCCTTGAGGGCTGATGGTGGCAAGTGTCCCTGACGGAGTCCCTCTGCGGGCTCTGTCAGCGCAGTCTGGCCACAGCTGCCCCCACAGAACAAGGACAGATGGCTCATCTCTCCCGCCACGAACCCCAGCGGAGATCTGCAAAAATACCGTGACGCCACTTCACAAGCAACACAGTTCCTTTGCAGCTCATGGGGTTGTTCCAGGTTTAGGGGAAACGAGCAGCTGCAGAAGGTTTTGCACACACCGTGTCCGGCACAGTGTGAGGAGGGGACCGACAGGGCCGGGGTAGGCTGGGCTGAGACTGATCGGGAGGCAGCTGTCCAGGTGGGACAACAACGGCAAACTTGCCAAGGCTGAGAGCACTGTGCATTGAGAAAAATGACAGATTTGCAATACATGGTAAAGTAGGATCCGTGAGGCTTAACAAGGGGTTGGACGAGAGGTATGGGCAGGAGCACCAGGAGGACCGCGGGTTAATCCTTCAGCATCTGGGTAAGAATCTGGTTCGTTGGCGGAGGAAACGCTGGTGAAGGACAGGCTGGAGAAACTCCAAGTTCGTCTTCCTCAGGTGCAGCTCACGACGCCCCCAGACAGGCAAGAGCAGATGCCGGTAGTGTCCTGGAGCTTAGCAGAGAGTCCGAGACTGGAAGCATAAACTTGGGAATTGTTACTGTACAAATAGTAACTGCAGTCTTGGGAACAGCTGAGCTAGGAAGTGGGTGTGGGGGATGGAGCACCCAGGAAACACTGCTGTGTAAAGTGTGGAGAGAGGGAGGACCCGGTGGCAGAACAGTCAGAGGGGGTGGGACCGTGGAAAGGAGGACACGGTGTGTTTCAAGGATAGAAGAGTGGACACTGCATCAAAAAAAAAAAAAAAAAAAAAAAACCTGCCGACAAGTCAGTGAGATGGGCACAGGAAATCTCTCCTGGATGTGGCATCGTAACAGTATTTAAGAACCTAAACGAGAGCAGATGCAGGTGGAATGCAGGTGGGGGGAGAAGAATCCAGAGTGGAGTTTACTGAGGCGGGAGTGGGAAGGTGAAGAAATTCTTGCAGCAGATGTAGCAGCAACATTGCAGGGACTGTTTTATCTTCTTACTACTGGCAGCGGTGCCGGTGCCCAAGCACATTCCCAGGTGCCCTTGCAGTGGTGCAGGGCAGGACGGAGCCAGCCAAGGGGCTGTGGCTACGGCTTGCAGGAGCTGACCGGGGACCTTCCCCTGCAGAGGAGGCCGGCGCTCCAGGTGCGCAGCTGCGGGAAAGGTGAGGCAGTCACTGGCTGAGTGGCTGCGTCTCTGAGGCTTGCAGGGCAGAGACCCCGTGTTGACCCACGAGGGACACGTGGCTTGATTGAGACATCACTGTGTAGATCACTGAGATGTAGACCGCTGAGTTACGGAGTTGTCCACTATTAAGTTTGTTCTAGCTCATCTTGAGCCTGAAAGTGCAGGGCAATTTTAGCAAAACCCCAACACACTGGGCGTGGTATGGCGTCTAGTGGTGCATGGTGGTGAGACCGTTACCATGCCTAGAAGGGTGGTGACGCGTGTGAAGCGAGGCCAGCGATCACTTGGGAGGCAGCTGCTTGTGCATCTGGTGAACATTCGGCTCCGGGGACAGAAGCCATTTGCTTTTGGCTGTGTTTGTAAAGACAGTGCAGGAAAGAGAAAACGTGTTCAGTTTGCAAGCAGAAATGAAAGGATCAGAGAAAGTCCAGTAATTCTGTGCCTGTCAAGTTTAAAAAAGCCAGCTGCCTCTGGCCCTCAAATGATAGAGATTATATTGAAAAAGATTTTGAGAGACAGATACCCAGTGAAATCTTACAACTGATTAAATTTTCTAAGGGCAAAGATGAGAGTTAAGATGTACCCAGTAAATGCTGTTAATTAGATTCAATGACCCAAGGCAAAGAGTCAGATTCAGGCTCCCTGCAGAAGCTGCACAGCCTCGAGTTGTCTCCTGCAAAGAGACCTGGGCACGGAGGCCGAACCAGTCCACGGAGCGGACCTGAGGACTCTGGGCGTGGCTGCAGGCAGGCAGATCCCACAGGAGTAAAACAGGTAAGAGGCCTGCAAAGGTTGTGAGTGACTGCGTTGCCCAAGAGAGCACACACGAGAGTCGAACATTTTGTGAGTGTCAGAATTTAAAATGACATTTGAGCCTCCAATTTCTTTAAGCAGGAAATTGGACCGAGAAGCTGAATTACCTTTCGAGACGCACCCTAAGACCGAAAGGCGTCACCTTTCTGCAGCGAGAGCAGGACAGAAACCCTCGATGTGCTGAATCACAGACATGCTGGGGCTGTTGCAGCCGCACCCGTGCGGGCCGCGCGGTCCCGACCTGCGCACGGGGTGCAGCGCGCGGTCCCGACCTGCGCACGGGGTGCAGCGCACGGGGTGCAGCGCGCGGTCCCGACCTGCGCACGGGGTGCAGCGCACGGGGTGCAGCGCGCGGTCCCGACCTGCGCACGGGGTGCAGCGCGCGGTCCCGACCTGCGCACGGGGTGCAGCGCACGGGGTGCAGCGCACGGGGTGCAGCGCACGGGGTGCAGCGCACGGGGTGCAGCGCACGGGGTGCAGCGCGCGGTCCCGACCTGCGCAGGGGTGCAACGAGGATCTGAAGCAGAAACGGCTCCACTGAGCAGACGCCTGGATGAGCTGCCCGCAGAGTAGAAGGAACCGTTGGGTGACCCCAGGTTTGATGCTCAGGAGGGAGGACCTGGTGTTTCCTGGACACGTGTGAGGTGACGGGCGCAGAGCCGAGTGCTGTGCTGGAGGACAAGACGCCGTCCAGTGGGGACAGGGGAGTAGGGACTCGGGAGACCAGATGCGCGCAACAGGCTTGTGTTGATATAATTAAATTAATCTTTAAAACAAATGGTGGAATGTATTTGAAGTGTTTCTTTTTAATAGGCCCTTTAGGAATGATAGCAGAGAAAATAATGGGAAACATTCAGAGGATCGTTCTCCCCATAATTTTTCGTGTGTGTCTCTCACTTAAATCAGCATTTGGGTGATTAGAGAGTGACGTGCCTGAGTCGCTGTGGTTTCGAAGTCTGCGCAGAAGAGTTCCACGTGCTCACTTTTCTGGGCGCTGCACAAAACTATTTTCAGTTTGCACCTTAAATAAAGGTGAATTCTAGAGTCCCCAGCGTCAGTGCTGATCCCGCAGAGGTAAAAGCAGAGGCTGCAGGGAGTACAGGACATTGCGTGGACGAAAGGAAGGACAGCGACAGTCCTTCCGGCAAGTGCTCTGTGCCTGTCGCACCTGGCGGGGAGCGCGGCTCTGAGGTCAGACGTAGGTCCAGCTCCTCACTGGTGCTAGCGTGTGGCTTTGCTCTTCACCTCTGTCTGTCACTTTCCTTACGGGTAGAGCTGGGATGATAATTGTTTTAAGCAGGAAAGCTCTTAAAATAATTTGTACATACTACTCCGGACAGCACCTGGCACATAATACAGGTGCAACGTAAGTTAGCTACTGTTATTCAAACTGTGCTCGGACCCAAAGGCTGCTGTCATATCTATTCCTTTTTAAAAACAGGAAGCAAATTCAGAAGCATAATTTTATTTTGCTGCATAGTAGCTTACATTTCTCCTTATGTATCTGCACATACTTAGTCTCCATCTGAAATTAACAAAAAATAATTAGATACATACATATGCACATATATGTAGAAAGACCTGTAATCCAGATACTTTAATGTCTTCAGCATAAAGGTACCACACCTCCCCTCAGTGTGCAAATAATAGTAACCTAAGCCTCTTCCTGCTGGACCACAAGGTGCCCAGGTCTGTTCTCCCTCCCTCCCCTCTTCCTTCCTTCTAACTATATTTCTTTTGCCAATTAATCCAGGGGATTTTCTCAAGATTTTCTTCTACTTTTTTCTTTCTTTCTTATTTATGTATTTATTATTTTATTTTAGAATATTATGGGGATACAAACATTTTGGCATCTCTGTATTTGAAGCCTATGACAGATGGCAGCAAAACTGCCCAAGATCTCGATGGAGCTGAGCGCCAGGAGCCTGCCCCAGTCCGTGAGGGTTTAGGAGGTGCACTCTCTCTTTGCAGCACGTTCACCGGGTCCTTGCTGGGAATCTGGCCGGGACGCCTGTCTGGGCCCCGGGGGAGTGGCGTGCTCCAGCCTCCCTGCCATCCCCTGGCTGTGTGACGTGGCTGCTTATGTGGCGTGCTGGGGCTTCAGTTTACTAGAAAAATAAGGGGGTTATTTCCAAATTTCTTTAGCGCTTTAACATGGAAGGGCTGTATGATTTATTTACTGGAAGAAAAATAAAATTCTCAGAATAGGGGTATCCTAAATATTGCTTTATTATTTTATTCATTTTTTGACAAATGCACTTTAATATTTAATTTTGCTCTAATAACATGTAATCGTTATTTGATAGCCCCAGACAAAAAGAAAGGCCTGGTTTTCACCAATGCAATGAGCTGTACCGACCTTCTAAATTGCCTTCCCTGTAGCACTTGGCATTATTGGCTTTGTTTAAAATTTGATAGCAGCCTCTGTGGAGTATCTGTGTTTTTTATTATTCTCCTCTTCATTTAAGAACTTCACCCCTGTACCCACAGGCAGATACCTGTCTGATCACTTTATGAATAGAAGCCAGATTAAAATGCAAATAAACTTCGTCCAAATCTCCCTGGATATGGTAGTTTGCATAATTGTGAAATTCTAATATATTTTACCAATTCTTTTTTACATTTTAAATTTTCACAGTTGCTCAGGATGAACGTTCCTTGAAGGGGTCCAACATTCCTCGTGTTTTGCAAATCGAAGCATCTTAGTTTTAGTTTGTGGACAATGAGACAGCAATGCAGAGGAAACTTAATTACCAAAGCATTTGCGAATGAAGTATCACTTTGTTCCCAGGAGATTTTTAGAGTATTTTAATTTTCTGTGCTCTGTTTTTACTACTTTTGTTATTCCTAGAAGTTTTTCCTCCACGGCTCGGGTGTCTGTCGGGTACTGCTGTTTTCTCCTCATTTCCAGGGACCTGACAGCTTTTGTCGTAGAGGCAAGACCACGTTTCTGCTCCTGCAAATCTGCAGCCCTTTAGAAAAGATAAAGAAATAAGACAAGGAACAAGGATTTATATTTACTTCCCTCTCCTATTTCCCTTCCTCCTCCCTCTCCTCCTCTGTATTTTATACAACCAAACTGTGACCCAGCCACAGCGAGCCCACTTGCTCCAGGGTTCTTGATGTGGCTCCGGGTCATGGTCCTCAAATTTGGCTCAGAGAAAACCTCCCTAAATTATTTTACAGTTTGTCTTCTTTTCCATCAACACTCCTTGCAGAGAACTCGTTTTCCCGGAGTGGCTCACTGCGTGGTCTGCCTGCTTTTATCACGCCCAGTGCCTTCAATAGCTGTTTTCTTCATTTCATTCTGAGCTTATCATTGTCACCTGCAGGGGGTTAGTCCAGTGCAAACAGCACTGCCATCATCAGAAGTGACAGCTGTGCTTGCTACATACAAAAGAGAGAGGAGAGCCGCGTCAGGGAGGAAGAGCTAAGGGTGTGATGGGTCGGACAGACTCTTCCCGAAGCAGCCGTGGAGAGCTTCCCCTGTCACTGAGGACAGGGAGGGACACGCCCTCGTGTCAGGCCTGGTCCAGAGACAGCGGGATGTGCCCACTGGATCCGCCTCCAGCCAGCGGGGCTCGCTGCACGAGGCTGTCGTAGGACTCCAGATTGTGCACTCCGAGTGTGCACTCGGAGGGTGTGAGCAGGGGAACGTGGCACTCAGATTTGAACCCTAGAAAGATCGCTCTAGCTGCTGTGCAGGGAACAGCCCGTGGAGGGGCAGAACCCTGTTAGAAACCTTATTTTAGGCAAATGGTAAATGACAGTGGCATGGCGTTGGTGGTGTTGATCTGGGCAGTGAAAAGTGGCTTATTCGGGATGTAATTTGAAGTTCGAGTCAACAGGATTGGCTGTGAGAGGTAGGGAAAAAGAGGAACACAAGGCAACTCCCAGTGTTTTCATGTGAACTACTGAAACAGGATGGATTTATGCAGGTTGGGGGCTGGGGAATGGGGAATCAAAGTTATTCTTTGGGCTTTTAAAAATTTTAGGTGCTATGAAACATCCAAATGGAGATGCTAAGTAGCGGTTGAAGTAAGTGAGTCGAGAGCATCAGAAAGGTTAGGACCAGAGGTACAAGTCCTGTCCTGGCGAACAGTAACAGGCTGTGTCCACGAAGGAACACGTGCACACGAAGTCCATTTAATAACATGCCCACGCTGCCTGCAGAACATCGTAGGCAGGTACACAGGAATGGGAGAAATTTATTTAGAAAAATCGCCTTTTTTAAAAAACAAGATAATAAAAAGATTTGAAGTAGTCGGGAGAAATTCTGCATGTTTGAGGTTCCAATAATGATGCACAGTAGGTAGCGACCTCACATCCCATGTAAAGCTAAGAGCGATTCATGAACAACTGTCATGATCTCAGAAAGAATTTTGCTATGACCATAGCATCAGAAGAGTTTTTTTTAAATCCCCTGCTGAAAACATTTGGCCATCAAATTTAACAAAATACAACAAAACAGCACCACAGCCAAAACACCCTGAGTTCGAAATAGGCAAGACGTGGGGAGCGATTTCCGTGAGAACAGCCTTCGTGCTGCAGAGCTGGCAATTACAGAGACAAAGAAGGCACAATGAATAGTGTCTCAGCAGTGATGATGGTAATGCCAGGTTTTGTCCCGAATAACACATCAGTAATATCAGAAAAGTTATTATCAGGAACCCCAATGTGACAGAGATAACGCTTCCAAGCAACACTGGAAGCACACATCCCATGCGAGCAAGCCACAGCCCGAGGGCCAGACGCGGGCCTCCGCCAGCTACCGGCTAAGAACGGTTTTTACATTTCCAAATGGTTGCAAAACATCAAAAGGGAAATATTTTGCAACATATGAGAATTACACGTAATTCAAATTTTGGCAAATACAACGTCACTGGTACACGGCCCCTCGCATTTGCTTTGGTGCCACCGAGGCAGAGCTGAAGAGCCCTGGTGGAGGCCACAGGCCCCCAGAACCTGGCGCATCTGCTGTCTGGCTCCTGGAAGCCCCTGCGGAGCCCTGGCTCTCACCACCGCCCATCGCAGACGGGCCAGGTCACCTCGAGGGAAAGTCTCGGCCGCTGTCCTGTGCACCCCCAATAGTGTGGCAGCCGTAGGAAAATAAGGCTTGTTTGAACGAAATAACTTATCTGGGAATAAGCGGAATCTTCACCTCTGAGTTTCTCACCAGAGCAGCCCAGGCTCTGTCCACAGAGGAGTCTTCACGCCGTGAGGCTGCCTGGGCGTGAAGCACACTGCACACGCCAGCCCACGGGGTAACGGCTGCGGGCTGGGGACACAGGCTGATAAAACCCAGGAAGACTCTTTTTAAATTGCATATATTTAAGTTATACAACATGCTGTTTTAATATTAATACATGTAATACACATAGTGAAATGGTTACTACAGTCTAGCCCAAATTTTAGGATGTAGGGTTGAACATACACACACCACACACGTAACTCAGGTTGATCTCGCTAATTGTCTCATTAATTTATGTATATTTTTTTGGTCAGGATCTGGCTATGTTGCTCAGGCTGATTTATATTCCTTATGGTCCCTCTTTCTGTCTCTCTTGCCTTCTTTCACTCTTTTTTCTTGATAATTCTTAATCTGGGGGAGGTTAGTTGATTACAGTTCTGACTACTTTTTCTCATATTGCTGAAGTATTTGATTTTATAATTTTTAGATCATTATTTGTATATTGACTCATGACAGTTTTGCTTGTTTTATGTATTATACTATTATAAGAAAATACTTTTCTCTATCTAATTAGATGTCATTAATTCCGCCTTGATTGATCTTAATACTGGTGTTTCTGGCTTTGTTTTCTGTCTACATTTTTAAAGTGTGATTTTATCTGAAATTTTACTTTCAACTTTCAGTCACTATGTTATAAATGTGTTATTTATATAAAGTTTATTCTTTTATAAAAAATCAAATCTGAGATTTTAAAAAAATTGGATAGATTATTTTCAATTCTGTAAATTAAATATATTTTCAATTTTTTTTGTTTGTTTTTTGAGACAGAGTCTCAGTCTGTCACCCCAGGTAGAGTGTAGTGGCTTCATCCTAGCTCACAGCAACCTCAAACTCGAGAGCTCAAGCAATCCTCCTGCCTCAGCCTCTTAGTAGCTGGGACTACAGGAGTGAGCCACCTCGCCCAGCCTATTATCTGACTTTTATTGCTTACTTTGCTTACAATATTTTTATTTTGATATGCATGTCTTTTATGAATATGTGTGCATGACTTCAATTTATAATTTGAATATATTTGAAAGCTTATAACTTATTTTTATTTCTTCTAATATTTTTTGTTATAACCTCAAATAATTTTTCTTTATTTTTCTATTTAGTACCTTGAAAGAGTATCTTTTTCACTGTCCATTATGAAAAATAAAGAATTCTTCTTCTTCTTCCCACTATGTAATTACTTTAATAATACTGCTTTTACACTGCTATGGTTTTAACATTTATATTTTGTCTGAAACAATAATTCCTATGGATTTTTAGCCTTGGTTCTTTTTATGAAATTGACTGTCTTCCTAGCCTTGTCTTCCTACAGCTTCTCCAGTGCCTGAGTCCTTTGTGTTAGTTCACCTCTTAGTGATCTCTTCTAAAAAGAAGATGTTACTCCTATAACACCTACAACACCCTATATGCATATTCCTATCGCATCCTATTTATATATATTCCTATAGCATCCTTTACTATAACATCTGTAACATCACATATTTATATGTATTCCTGCAGCATCCTGTATTTCTGAGACGTTTGTGTATGAACATGTCCTCCGTGTCATCTTCTGTCTGCATGTCAATCTGGCAGGTGCTTGTTTCCTTTCTCTCAGAACTCCACAGACATGGGTTTTCTGTTCCTCAGCATTGTAGTCTCTGAAGTCTGAGGCCAGCCTGTGTTTTCCTTCCTTGTAGTTAATTTTCTCATTGAATATTTTCTTTATTCCTGAGGTTTATTAACCACACAAAGATCCATTTTGGTGCTGATCTGAGTCATTATTTTCCCGGTATGCCGTAGGCCCTTTGATTTTGAAATTCAGATGTTCTTTTGTTTTAGAAAGGGTTTTATCTGTTGTACTTCTGCGTGGTTCCTTCGGTCTTGTTCTCTCATTTAGGAGCATCAGTGATGCATTTGTTGAGTCTCAGGCTTGTACGTAATAACAGGTTTTTTCTCTAGCCTCTTTTACGGCTTTCTGCTTTTCTCTTTTATTTTGGTGACTTTCTGATGCTTGCCCTCCGAATCTCCAAAAACAGATTGAAACATTCATTTTGATCGATACTCATAATGTGGCTTCCGCAGGCTCGATGCTCTTGCTGTTTCCTTCTTGCTTGGGCTTCACGGCTCTCTTCCGAGTATACTCCCTGGGGGTTCACATGCCCTTTGATTTTTTGTAAGAGATGAAGTACTTGTTTGAACGTTTATTTCACTTCTAGATTAATTTTGCTGTGCACTCCTCTTCTCTCCTGGGTCAGCGTGTGGGCGGTTGTGGTGGTTGTTGTTGGTAATATTTATGTGCTGTGATTGAAATTTTCTATTTAGTCTTCACATTTGAACGGGGATGATTCTACTTGAAACAGCTATTGGCTTTTCTTAAAGTGTGCAGGGAGGCGTGGATGACGAGCCGGTGCAGCAGGCAGCTTCTGGGCATGTTGTCTTAGAATGCTGGTTGCCAGGTTCCCGTGTGTTCTTGCTGTGTACGTGTGTGTGTGTGTGTGTGTGCGAGCGCACACACGCATGTGCTAGGGGAGGGCACGTCTCTTCAGGTCTTGTGTCTGTCGTTTACAAGGACTGCTTACTGGGGCACCACGTCCCTTGCTCGGGCCGGGCCCCCACCCTCCGGCTGTCTGGGGTCTGGCTGCTGCCGTCTCCAGCCTCCTCCTCAGCAGTTGCTCTTGCTGGGGGACGCTGCCTCACCGGGGTAGAAGGGTACACTCCTTGCCTTGATTCGGAACCAGCCAGAAGGGCCAGCCCGGTTCCAGCACCATCCTCGTTGCCCAGTGGTGTCTGCCGCGCTGCCCCCAGGTTTGCGCTGAGAGCACTGCCCGGGGGACACCCCACAGCTGCCCACGAGGCAAACAGCTCTGTGCATTGTGACTTAGCACTGTTGTGTCACCTTAGAAATTTCACCCTGGTCTGCAGAAACGTCACCCTCTCCTGTCCCCATCCTCTCCTCCCGGGATGTCACTTTACCCACCATCTACATGTCCCCTTCGCTCACACACTCTGTGGGACCCTAAACCCTAAGACATTTAACAAAAAAAGTATTACATGTTTAATTAACTTTGAAAATACTGCCCATTGCATTTTCTACTTAAAGATTTGCAATGTCAATTAGCAGATGAATAACCCTGAACAATCTTATCAACACATTAACTGCCAGGTGAGTTGTATTTAAGTCACACTGGTTTTGAGCTCGGGGCCTCGTGAAGCATATGTAACTCACACGTTGCTTCCCCTTGGGAGCTGCGAGAACTGTTTTTCAAGGTGCGCATGACTCTGCACGGAAAACCCTGAGCTCGTCGTTCCTGGACTTGACGGTGAGATACTTACACTCTCTGGGACATCGTCTCCGATTTGAAACAGGACTGCAGGAAGGAGGGACCTCGTTCTGCTCTCCCCTTTCTCAAATACGACAGCCCAGACAGGAAGGCAGGTTGCTTTCTGCTCTTACAACTCCGGTGAGGTCTTTTTTCTCCTCTTCATTGGTTTGAAGGTGATTGCTCCTAAAGGAACAAAGTGACCTCGTCAGTGAGTTACTGGCAGGCTAAATGCTCAGCTTAACAGCAGACCTAGCTTTGCCTTGCGCTGTAATAGCTGAAACGCGCAGTCCTGTGCGGGCAGGAGGGCAAATGCGGGACGTGGAGTCTTCCTGCCAGTCAGAGACAAAGCCCTTGAAGAAAAACCGCAGCCTTTACTTGTGATGTGCTCTTCTGGAAGCTGAACGGGGATGTTCAGCAGTGACTGGATGCTTTAAGTTAAAAAATCCTGTTTTTTCCCTCTAGCTTAACTCTATCAACCAATATATATTTATCAAACATCTGTATGCTCAACGCAATGCTAGCTGCCACATTTATTCTTTATTTTTTAATTTCTGATGATGGAACACCTAGATATTGCAATATCTTGAAACAATATGCAATCCATTTACTCGGCGTTGACACAAACCGTCTTTCATGGTGAGCTATCTTAGCCCCGTAGCAAGGTTCTCTGTCCAATGACAGGCAGAGGCTTGACAGGATGTGATTAAAACAATGTTAGCTACTCACTGGGACTGTGCATCCTTTGCTGAAAAATGCGATTAAATAAATTAATTGGAAAATACTGAGTATCCATAGAAATGCGCGCTGGAAAACAGGAAAATGTACAAAATGCAAGGAGCAGGAACGACGAGCTCAGGGTTTTCTGTGCAGAGTCATATGTACCTTGGATGTACAAATGTACAAAAACAATCCCTGGGGAAAAGTGAGACAGGAATTTTATTTTTATAAAAGAAGCAGGGGAAGAACAAGAGGAAACACAGCACACGCTGTGGACTGCAGGTAGAGTTCTCAGAAATGAAAGACGAGGTATCGCTTATATTTAAAAGAACATCAAGAAAATAATAAAATGTCGTTGTTTGTAACATCACTTCTGTGTGTCCAGTCTTCAGGAAAGGGAAAGTGTATGCTACGTAAATGAGTCGGGCACTCGATGGAGAAATGAAGTCACTCAGACGCTTAATGGCTTTTGCATTTTCATTTGTTCAGAAAAACTGCCAAAGCAAGTTCTTAGAAGTGGCATCTGTCTGCGTTCTTGTGGGGGCTGGCAAGGGCGGGAGGGACAGGGTTTGCAAGTGGGGGCGGGGCAGGCCGGGGAGAGGCAGGGTGGGGGTTGCGGGGGGAGGCTGGATGCTGGGACTAGAAAGAGAGAGAGGGGCCAGGGGCATGGGTGGAGGAGACCCCAGGTGCCCGAGCGCCAGCACAGCCCGGGGCACAGACGGCCACCCAGGGCTGAGCGCCTGAGGAGGCAAAGAAGAGTGGCCCTGGGTCTGCCCCCACCTGCCCTGGTTTAATTCTCCAGGACACGCTCAGCAGCCTGGGTGCAATTATTCCCCCTTTCTCAGTGGAACCAAGTCAAAGACACCAAGGTCCCCAAGTTGGCTGTGGTCAACGCCGAGGTAAAGCCAGGACACCTGCCTGTGCCCTGCCCACTGGGGGCCGCGGGACCTGGGCAGAGGGGTCCATTCCTCCACTGGGCACAGCGGGTGCACATGGTTTCTAGAAGCAACTGGAGCAGCACGCTGAGGGGCGCCTGAGATCGCGGGGCAGGAGGTGTACCTGGGGCTGCCCAGGGAATAACCGGCCTGTTGGCATTTTGTATCTCGGTTACATTCCAGCCCAGTGTGCCTGAGTTCCTGGCCTGTCACTCCACCACCGTCACGGGCACGGCCCCGGCAAAGCGGATGGAAAAACTTTAACAGTTTAAAAAAATATTTTTTTTAGTATTTAGTATCTAGAAGCACTGTTGTTTAAGGACACTAGAAGGCCTAAATGTTATAGTCATGTGACCCCCTGCTGGAGGTCAGAGGTCTAGACTCATATAAAGCCGGTATAGACCAGCATAGGAGACCTTTAGCTATTTTTAACTCATTGAAATATTATTATAATATTAAAAATCACTGTCCTAAGTGAGAATCGCCATTTTCTGTACAAGTGCTGTATAAAAAAGCATGTATATAAACTGCATCTGGGTGTACCCTGTACATGGT
>CM052443.1:1353037-1505737 GCA_028533085.1 Varecia variegata | reverse complement strand
GGGGCCTCAGAGCTGCTGATTTGTGGCCCACGGGGGCAACTTCGCAACTGGAGTCAGAGCTTCTGCCGGCCACGCTTCAGCTCCGCTGGGCTCCCAAGCTGCTTGGGTCAGCATCCTTTCCTTCCCCGCTGTAGGGAGTTATTTTATGAACTTTTGAAACAGTGGGATCTTTCTATCACAGTCTGCATTTCATCCTGGGACCCTTGATCTCCTAATTGTTAAAAAATACATTAAAGTCCACTCATTGTGTTGTAAACTTTGGTAGCTTTGACAGATGCTAGCACACATGGCGCACCACACACCACAGCTCCACACCCCAGAGAACCCCTCCCCTCCTGCGCGGCACCCCACCGCCCAGCCCCTGGCAACCCCGATCTGCTCACTGGCTCCGTAATTCGCCTAGTCCAGAAGGTCGTATAAATGGAAATATACAGTACGCAGCCTTTTTAGATTGGTTGCTTTCATTAGCAGTGTGTATTTAACATTCACCCGTGTTTCTGCGTGGCTTGGCACCTCACACCTTTTTATCGCTGAGTGGCAGGTATCCCGCTGCAGGGACCTGCCCCACCTGTTAGCCGTTCACCTATTGAAGGGCATCTCAGCTGTTTTCACTTTTGGCAATTATGGAAAAGCTACCATAAACATCTGTGTGCAGGTTTTTTGTGGGTGTACATTTTCAAATCAGTTGGATAAATGCTTAGGGGTGTGATTATTGTATCATATGGTGGGATTATACTTAGATGTGTACGAAATCATCAAACGGCCTTCCAAACTGGCGCTACTAGCTCGCATTCCCACTGGCAATGAATGGGAGTTCCTGTTGCTCTGTGCTCTTGCCAGAAATAAGTCACATCGGTTTTTTGGATTTTAGCCATTCTAACAGATTATTGTGGTATCTCAATTTTGTTTTAATTTGAATTTCCCTAATGACAGTTGATGTTTAACATCTTTTCATTATGCTTAATTTCCACTGTTATACCTTCTTTGGTAATGTGTGCATTCAGATCTTTTGCCCATTATTTTAATAGGACTGTTTGGCTTCATATTTTTGAGTTTTAAGAGTTCTTTGCATATTTGGATACAAGCCTCTTTTCAGAGATACATTTTGCAAATATTTTTCTGATCTGTGGCTTTTGTTCTCATTGTTTTAACTCTGTTTCAAAAAGTAGAAGTTTGGGTTTTTCTGAGACAGGGTCTCACTCTGTCACCCAGGCTGGTGTCAAACTCCTGGGCTCAAGGAACCCTCCCACCTCGACCTCCCCAAAGTGCTGGGATTATAGCTGTGAGCCACCGCACCCAGCCAGAAATTTTTAATTTAAGAAAGACCAGCTTATCATTCTTTTCCTTTCATGGATAATGCTATTGGTGTTAACTTAAAAACTCAATACTGAGTTCAGTAGACTTAATCTGCTCTTGCCACAAAAACAATAAAATGGGGTAAGGATGCAAAATGAAAGGTATGTCAATGTCCTTCACTATAGTAGCATTTTTACTGCTGATGTGCACTTTGTAGCATCGTGTTATATATCTTAAATGATAAACACAATAAAGTTTATTTTTAAAAAATTAGTACCAAGCTTTGTAGATTTTCCCCTAAGTTTTCTTCAAAAAGTTTTATAGTGCTGCATTTTGCACTTAGGTCTATGATCCATTTGGCACTAATTTTTGCATAAAATGTAAGACCTGTGTCCAGATTTATTTTTTAAAATTAATTTTTTGTTTGCATAAAGACATTCAATTTTTACAGCACCATTTGCTGAAAGGACTGTCCTTTCTCTGTGTGAATTGTCTTTGGGTCTTTGTTAAGATCGTTGTTGTGTGGGCCATCGCTGAGCCAGCCGTCCCGTTGGTCTACACTGTCATCAGCAGCACATGTCCTGGTCACTGTGGCTTTATAGTAAGTCTTGAAATGGGGTCGTGTGCCTTCCAACTTCATTCTTCCTCTTTAGTATAGTTTTGGCTACATTCAATTCCTTCTCTTTTCATATAAATTTTAGAATCTGCTTGTCAATAATAAATAAAATATTTTATTATAATATATAAAATATTTTCCTGTGATTTTTATTGGAATTAAGTTGAACCTATACATCAAATCAGAAAGAATTGATATGTTAGCAATATTGATTCTTCCAGTTTATGACCATGGACTATCTCTCCTTGACTTAGATCTTTGATTTCTTCCATAAGAGTTCTGTAGTTTTCCACAAGTAGATCCTGTAAATATTTTGTTAGCTTTGTACCTAAGTACTGCATTTTTTTGGTGCTGCTGTAAATGACATTTTAAAATTTCAAACTCTAATTGTTCATTAGATGAATATTTTAGATTCTTTTTGTTATTAAATTTACCAAGGTTTTTTTTCTTTCTTTTTTTATTGCTGTTATTAATGAGGTAATCTCTTGTTATATATTCTAACATACATATATATGGAGAAACACAAATATATATATATCTTCTAATCCATTATATGCTATACATGTATATATCACGTATATATGTGGGCATTTTCCTGCTGGCTGGTGACGCGTTCGTCCTGGTCCCATTTGGCTGGTCATTGTTCCCGACTTCCCGGCAGTGTTTGTCACGGTGCTGCTGAAACACTCCTTCCTGTCCCGCTGAGATCCCACACTGTCCCGACCTTCTCTCTCTGCAGTGCAGGTGCCCTTTCCTCTCCACATTCTAAATGTGCCACGAAACTCAGTTTGGGGAACTTCTTTGTAACTTTCCTCTTCCAGGTGTCTCGGCAGCTCTCGGTACCAATGATCCACACCCTATGCCCGGTCTGTGCTCCGACCCTCTCTCCTCTGTTCTCTCGCTACCTGTTAGAAATTCCCGCCTGGAGAACCACTCCTGCCTCATACTGAAAACACAAATGGATTTTTTCTTTCCAGACACATTGTCTACCAATAAACCCGTCTCCAGGCCTCAGAAAATAACCAGCCGAGCTCCTTCCTGCTCCCGGCGGCTGGTCAGCAGGTCATCTCGGAATCACGTTACAAACCTCTCTCACGTTCACGGGGCATCGTCTTGCAGATCTCGGGTCTGGTGTCCCTGTCCATCCGTCACAGGTAGATGGTTCAAGCTGCCATTCCCGCCCGGCGTTCTCAGCCCACTCACCAGAAGTCGCCGTGGTGGCCTCCTTCGTTGTCTCCACTCTGCTTCTCACAGCCTCCTCTCCGTTCCTCTCTCCAGTGAACTCCTGTTTATTGTAGAGCGATTTCACGTCCTCTACCCCGACCTGCAAAGCTCCCACCATCTTGTCCCAGCTGGTCTAAACCTCATCTGTCACTCCTCCCTCAGAACTCCCTGCTCACCTCCGCAATGCCGCACGTCCCAAGCCGTCCCCCGCGGGCCTCCCCCAAGCCCTGCCCGGCAAGCCCACCCTCCTTCCCCTCTGGCGGTGGCCGTCAAACCTGCACGGACAGGACGAGCTGTGAGTCCTGCCCGTGGGCCTGGGACTGACCTGGGCGGCTGGGACTCGCCAGGACTCCAGGTGTGATGAGTCCTCAGTTTCCTCAAAGGCTGGAGGAAGCCAGACAGGCGAGTCAACTGAGGGACCATCACACTCTGTCTGCAAGGACGACCTCTCACAGGCAAATAAAACTTCACTGCGGTTTCAGAGCTTTGGTTTGTTGTAGTGACTTGACCAACTCCAAGTGGGTTTGTGACGGGGATCGTGCTGTTGGACGGGGCTTCCTGAACCAAGTGTCAACCTCACCCTTTCAAGGCTCAAGTCAGGTCCTCACATGCAAATAAATATTAATTTTATTAATTATACTGACAGTCATCCTTTTAGCTGCTAACCAGCATTTGTGGCACAATTTCACAGCACAGTTGATTTGCGTTTGACGCCAGTTCTTTCCCGGTGACAAGGGTCTCTCCTCGCCTGTCTGTGGTAAGCTCTCGGGGACATTCCTTGTGTTCCCGTCTTTGTAGCGCAGGAAGACTGCCCTGCCCCTCACCTACCAATTAACACTTCCTGATTAAATAATTTTGGAATCAGGGATGGTGTCTTCACTAACTTTCGGTCTCTGAACTTCAGCTTAATGAATCTGTGTCATCTTAGTGTATGCAGTGGGCGTTCTTTCCCCCAGTTGTTAAGTCTGTAAATGTGTGAACTAAATCCTCCCGTGTTCCGGCGAATTTTACCACCCACTTTTGTGATCTGCTATTTTGTTGATCTGGAATGGGAGTTTTTCTTTTCTTGCCTGGAAGCACAAATTATAATCCTTAGTAGAAGAAATATGAATATAGTTAGCTATGAATAAAAGAGGCAGAGTGAAAGACTTGTGAAGTGTAGAGAACGTGAATTCCTTGCTGCTCAAACTGCAAACTGGAGAGTCCCTGCTGTGCTGTGTTCTCAGCCCAACACTGGGAACACTCTCATCAAAACCCAAACAGAGTTTATCATGCTTTTGACCAAATGTTCTTTGAAAAATTGTTCTAGCCTTTCATCACTGTGGTTATTGCTGCATGAATATGTGTGCTGTTATTTCAAAAGGGAAAGTGCCTTTGGTCAATGTGTCTTATCTTTCACACTGCTCAGTCTGCACACCAATGGAAAAGGAAAATGTAAGTCGATTAAAAGGAAGATGGACTACGGGAGTTTCACTTTGATTCTGCCTTAGAAACTATGCACATATGTTCAATTTTATTGGCTAAGTCAGGTCCACGATTCCTTATCTGCAATTACAAAATCCAAAAAGCCCTGAGAAATGAAGGTTTTTAATAAATAAATATTTACTGTGACATCTGAACTAATGTCAGTCTAGGTATAATCTGTACTCTTGTAGGGTGTTGGATAATGAAGCACTGTCCCAGGTCTCCTGGGAGGTTCTGTGACATGAGAACATTCTTCATTCTCAGTGCTTAGGTAGCAAGAGACTTGGTGCAGGGACTGTGTACCTGTAGCACATGAACACGGTTCCAGGAACTCAAAACTACAGAGGAATATTAAATAGAAAGTGAAATATTCTTGTCTTCAGTCCCAATCTACTTCTCCTTATATCTCTAACCATCCATTGATTGCCACAAATGATGACATTTCATATTGTTTTATTTATCTATGGACTATAATTTTCATATAAAATTGTTGGGCATCTTCCTATCATTTTCTAATTACCTTTCTATATAATTGAGAACACAAACATGGATAAGACTATCTACCTTTAAAAACAAAATCATTCTATGGTTTGAATGCTTTAGTTTGGACCGTAGTCCAAATGTGATTTTGTCCCTGGTGTAGTTTTGGTTTGAGGCTCATTTTGTGGATCTCATGTATACTTGGATTTTTCTGGGAAGGGTCTTGAGTGTGTACTCTATTGATTTTTTTTTCCAAATGGAAAAGATAAGTGATGTTGTCTCTCCCATTTCTGAAATTGACTTTATTAGTCCTGAATGATAGTTTAGCTGAGTATCATATTATAGTTTCTAAATCTTCTTTCTCTGTAACCTTAAAAAAAGATATGCATTTCACTTTTAAATGTCTGCTGTATCGTTTTCTTCTACATTTGTCATTGTTTTTACACACAAAAAAAATTAGGAAAAGTTTGGCTTGAAAATAAATAGTGCAGGGAGTTAAAGTGTCATGGCAACCTTGGTAGATCCATCCAAATCTTTTGTAAGACTCGTAGTCATATTTTCTCTTACATTATTATTTCCCCTGACTGAATTGCTACCCCTCACTCTCTAGTAGCTAACATGCATCACCATGCTAAGAATCAAAGTAAAGTATTTAAATTACCTTCAGAGATAGATTATTTTTCAACCTCTTTTCTCTATAGCTTTACATTATTATATTTCAGTTGTTTTATTAAAGCAATATTTTATGGAAATGAACACAATTAAGGTACTTTGCTGCACTAAAATATTATCTCAGGTGACTCAAATTTAATTTAGATGTTTTATTTTACCCCTCCAGAAATGAAATGGGAAAGGAATCTCACAAGAAAAATAATCCATCTTTAATAGTTTGCATAACAATATGATTTTAAATTATTTATTAATTTCAAAAGTTGATGAAGTCTAAATTTCTGTAGTTTCTGATTTTGTAGCAGTTAAATGCACTTATCTACAAATATATAGTTTTGTCGTCTCTAGATAAGTGACCTCTGACAAAATAAATTCCGTCCTCCCCTGCCCACCTTGTACTGTGCTGCCCCTTCAGAGCAAGGATGAGCCTGCACTGCAGATCTGCAGGCACAGATCAGATGAACTTAATTAAATCTTAAACAATTCCGATCTTTTTACAATGATATTTTGAGTCTTGGGAGAAGAGCCTCACCTAGAAGGCAAATTGGACAGATAATCCAAATAAATAATCAATTTTTTGGAGCTGACAGAAATGTTTGGGAAGAGACTATAGATCAAAGGATTGATTATGGCATTTGCACAATTCAAATCACGAATTCCTAAATACTTCCTTCCTTTTAGATAAACATACTGTTTTGGGAACTTAAACATTTAAAATGGACTGCTCTCCTAACCTCTCCTAGTGCACTTTGGGTCTATTTGGTTTACTATTTGAAGCTACAGAGCGGACTATGCACAGTCTGCACTGGTCCTTCAGATGGATACAGAATTTGAAGTGAACCCCCCACCACCACTCCATGCCAAAAACAGACACTCCAGATACCACTTTTTAGTAGAAAAATATAAAGAGTTTAACAACCTAGTGAGTCTTCATGCAGTCTTGTGCAGAAACCATTTTGCTCTAAGTGCATACGTTCATGCAAACCAATAACAACAACCCCTGTATAGAAGTATGTTTAATGCTCTTTTAAAATGCTTTAAAACATTATTTAGTTTCCTTTAATATAAAATATGTTTGAAGGGGTCTCTCTTTCTCTCCCTTTCTCTCTCTCCATTGCCTTTCTATTTTTTTCTATTATTTTGCATTAATCATTTTAAAACCAGTGAAGATTCAAATAAATATTTAGATAAATTGTTACCAATTATAAGTTTAATTGAAAGTTTAGCAAAGCTGCTGAATACAAATTAATATGTGAAAGTACCCAGAACAATTACTTAAAAGTAAGCATTTTACAATAGGTTAAGTGCCACGGAGTTCTTGTGCGTATGCACCGGGAGACACACAAGGCCCACTCGTGGCAGCGTTATTCATGATGACCCTAAAGTACAATCAGCTCATTGGCCATCAATGGTAAAATGGATAAATTAGAAAGTACTCATTTAGCGGAAACGCTACAGTGATGCAAAGGAAAGAATCCCAGCTCTCTGGACATGCTAGTGAATCACAGGACGTTGTTGATACAATTGCATACTGTCTGCCTTGGTTTCTGCATGTTCGAAAAGAGACCACCCCCCCCACACCCACACAGACACGACACCATTTCCTCGGGGGAAACTCTGGGGAGGGGAGAGGAAGCACTGGGGGCTTTTCCGGCCACAGATGTTTTATTTCTCCAGGTCTGCCACGTGTGCACATCCCACCGGGGCCGCAGGTGGCACAGGGAGCCAGGTGTGCGGCAGTGATTCTGAAAACCTGTTCCCCAGAGCTAACCGTCCAATTCATCGCAGGGTAAAGAGCTGTCAGATTTAAAGGTAAGTAATTCTTTTACAGGTTTACCGAAACTCTTTAAATACACAAAGTGTTCTGCGAAGATAAGTGATGGCCAATATTAGATTACAAAGTAGATGTTTTCTGTAAAAGAAAATGTGCGCAGGCCAGGAGGGAGGCTGAGGACCCTGCACAAGGACCCCTCATGGCTCTGCAGACCAGGGGACGGGTGAGCGGCTAGGGCCACGCAGTCCCTGTTGGAGTCTTTGGACTTGGCGAGGTGGCCTTGGGTGCCCAGGTGTCGGGGTGCTTCAGGGACTGCTGATGGAGAGAGCAGAGCGTGGGAAGGGAAGGGAAGGGACAGGGGCCTTGCTGCCCCACGAGTGGCCCGTGGACACCGCGCACAGGAAGGTGTGAGCCGTGTTGTGGCAGATCACTCTTTGAGGACAAAAGGGTGACCCACGTGCTGGCCAGTGGGATGTCCGGTTGCTTCTTAGAAATGCCGCCTTCAGGAAGGAGGGAAGTGTAAATTTAGAACAATTTAAATACAGCCGCTATGGGAAAAGTACATCGTTAGAATCGCTGTTACTTCTGCTGGAGAAGTAACTTGGGATGAGTTTGGGAGCTCACGGGCCAGTCCCCACCCGGAGGGCGTCGCGCCCCTGGAGCCGGGAAGTGAGCCGGCTGACCTGCGCCCCGACCTGCACCTGCACCGGTGCCCTGTCTGACGGCATTTGCACGAAATCCTGGCCTCCTTCTGCCGTTGGCGATTTATCTTCGCCTCCCACGTCGGGCCACCGTCTGGCTGGCGTCGTGTCCCAGGCGCGGTGCGAGCTGCTCTGCGCGCGGCCCCGGGGCTGGTTCGCACAGACTCGGCCCCGCGGAGGGGCGCGCGCATTCCGCCGTCACACCGCGAACGAGGATGGGGTCTCCCCCGTCACACGGTGGAGTTGTTCCTGGGCCTGACGTGTTTGAGTTCTCCACCAACGGGAGGCAGTTTTAGATTTTCTGTTCTGACTGCAGGACAATCCTGTATCACAGTCACAGGTGGGGCGACTTCATTGTAGAATGACCTGAGTTAGAAATGCCTCTGTTTCCATTAAGGATGACGTATCATTTGAGTTATACTACATGGTTCGAGTTACAACACATTAATACCCAAAACATATATTGGAAATTCTCTCTTAGCTTAAAAGTCAGGCAACTGCAATATATGCTATAATGAGTTTTCCTTTCTATAAACTTCTCCAGGTATTATGTGATACATCTCATAGGACGATTTTCAGGATAAAATGACACCAAATGTAGAATCAATTCAATTTTTAGTGAAGGTAAAATGGCATAAAGTGGCTGTTTTGTGTTCTTGATACAGAGAAGTTGCATAAATAGTTGCTATGTTCATGGCAGTTACTTAAAACAGTGCACATTTTGGTTATGGCTGTTAATATTATGGTGATAGGGGTTATAAGAAGTTTCTGTATTAAAAAATGGCCCTTTTTGTAAAACATATTTTTAATGTTTGGAATAAAATTTGTTTTAATTAATGTAAGGTAATGAAAGGAAACCTTAATAAGATTGACAGTTTTGGTGGGATGTGTGTCTGGTGATTTGCTCAGACCCTGAGTAGAACTCCCAGGGACGGGGATGGGGCGATGACCCACCTCTGGCACAGCTGCTTCTAGTACAATCTGATTGCTTAATGCCAGCATAAGCATAGATACTAATATGCCTTTCCCCGAAGAAAATTCAGTGACTGTGAGAACCCATCGTAGAGAAACAAATAACCTCTTGGTCTCTCTCTCTCTCTCTCTGTGTATATATATGATTTCTTTTTTTTTTTTTTTTTGAGACAGAGTCTCACTCTGTTGCCCGGGCTAGAGTGAGTGCCGTGGCGTCAGCCTAGCTCACAGCAACCTCAAACTCCTGGGCTTAAGCGATCCTACTGCCTCAGCCTCCCGAGTAGCTGGGACTACAGGCATGCACCACCATGCCCGGCTAATTTTTTTTTCTATATATGTTTAGTTGGCCAGATAGTTTCTTTCTATTTTTAGTAGAGACGGGGTCTCGCTCTTGCTCAGTTTGGTCTCGAACTCCTGAGCTCAAAGGATCTGCCCGCCTCGACCTCCCAATGATTTCTTTACAGTGTCTCCTTTTTAGTTTTTCACTCGCTACCTGCACTCATTCGGTGCTGCCCATCCTGCCTTTTACAGCTGCCGGGCAGAGCGGCCCTGAGCAGGCAGCGCCGCTGTTCAAACACCTGGCATCATCTGTCGGGTGGTTACTCGCACACAGCCTTCACCCTCACGAGTATCAGACATGGATTTCCCACTTCTTCATGTGATTATTTGCGAAGGAAGGTGTATATTCCTGCTGAAAGTATCCCTTCACGAGGGCGGGGTTCTCCTTTGTTGTCTAACAGAACGGGAGCCGTGTGCCCGTGGGGACAAGGGCCACTCTGCCTGTCCCAGCTGTAGACACCGACCCCCTCTCGCACCACGGCAGCTCCTCCCCCCACCCTCCCAGAGACTTCCAGCAGTGGCAATAAAAGCTCTGTCCTCAAAGGCAGTAACAACCATCACCTTGATGAAACTTGGTGTTTAAACGTGTCCACGCTCTTCAGAATTACTTAAAGTGTGAGGTCAGCATTACGGATTCCAAGACGTTTGTTTCCGCACTCCAGCGCTTCCCTCTTCGCGTTCCAAGTGTCCATCACCCCGTTAGTTAGGAACCCCCATCCGTGAATCCAGCTGCTGCCACTGGGAAGAGTTCTGACACGAGCGTGCTTGCTGTTCCTGGTTTCCATGGTGACGGGCATCTGCAGCCCCGGCAAGGGCCCACATGTTTATGACATCTTCAAGGAGGAGGCGGGTTGTGAAGGGCAGCTGCCTCTGATCATTAAATCATTAATTCCATCCCAGCCCCGAGCAATTGATGGTTTGCCTCCCACTTTGTTGAGTGAGAAAAGTGAATCAAGTTTCCACTCCAGAAACTCTAACTCAGAAAAGTCATCCTTGGTGGCGGCACTCACAATGCGTACAGTGTAATCTCACTATAAGGTTTTATTTTGAAAAGTGGCCACATAATGACATTAGCAAGGGACAATCTGATTAGACCGAAGGAATGGCTCTCTCCCTCTGCGAGGAGGTCACGTGCCAGCGGTCCTGGGGGCGGCAATGAGAGCAGCCTACATGCTTCTCATGGAACAGTCTTCCTGAAAAGGACTTCAGGGTTTGCTCATCAGTCTGAGACATAGCAACTCAGGAAGTCAGTGCCTTTTTCACTCTTAAAATTTATTGAGGCTCTCACAGTAGTTTTGCTTATGTGAGCTGCATCAAAATTTAGAAAGACCTTCCGGGTAAGTATCATACCCAGAGGAAAAGCGATGAAATAAGATATATGTTTGCTCCAAAACAAACCAAAATGTACAAGTTTACACTAAGAAAGAGGACACTTTGAATCAACTCTAAGATGACCTTAGAGAAAAAGAAATGTTTTTGCTTTAAATAAAATGTTTGCATCTAATCTATTTTTTCTTTTTACTTCTTAAGTGTTGATGCATTTTGAAATTTAAATAGGCATTTTAAATATGCTTCAGAGAAAGAGAAATAAGAATGTGCGTAGTATTACTGTACTGAACTTTCCAGATATGTCAGTGATGGAAATGCAGCACGTAGGGTGTGTCTAAATGTGATGAGGCACACTGTCCCGGGCAGAGCCACTCCCTGTGACAGCCCCAGCTGGCAAACCGCACACGCTTCCAGTCGTGTCGCTATGGAAGCCGATTGTGTGTTAGAACTTAGCCTTCGAACACAATTCTTTTTCCTTACAAGAGTAATGTGACTTCCTCCACTAAATTGACCATGCCATAAAAATAAAACATATTTTGATTCACTTATCACTAAGGAAGTAAAGCCTGGTTTCTAGGTATGACTTTGTTGCCATGGAATCCATGCTGAGAAGCTATTTTCGTTATTAAGTTATATTTCCATCTTCAATTAACACCGCATAGCCATGCCTGACATTAGCGGCAATAACAGCCTTGTTTTGGATGAGGGCCCCCGATATTTACATATGAGGTTTATGTTTATCCCCCCTTTACTTGGTTTAGGGCTCTTTGTTGATTAACAAGGATAGCTTGACCTTGTTAGCTTGACCTTGATAGCTTGACCAAACTATTAAGCCATTTCCATGTACAAAAATCATGCTTTTTATATTACATTTCCTAAACGTTGAGTTTATAAAATCTACCACTTCCTGACAAATTCTTAGCTTACAATCTATTTCCATGAGGTTCTTCCTAATTCTGAATCCAATATGATTGATAAGAATATTGAAAATATACATGTATTGACATGTTTCATGTAGGTTATTCCTGTCTTCATGGTCCTAAACATCTGGAAAATCTAGAATCTTTTTTCACTGAGCAGTGCTTAAGGAAAACGTCCATGACTGGCTGAAGTTTTCACCATTGGCTGGAATCCCTCAGTTTTCAACGTGAAACACCGAGTCCCTCTGGCCTGAGGGACACCTGTGAAGTTGGAGAGATCTGACCTTTGGTTTCTCTGCAACCAAGCCTTTGTCCCCACCTCTGTCCCAGAGCCTGTGCCAAGCCTGCAAGTTTGTCTTCATTCAGAGCTTTGAGCTTCTTGGCATCCTCTATACAATTAAAATTCCCATTTCCTGTGTACTTGATCAGTTTCTCAAGGGTGGGGGCTTGGGGATGGACAACTCTAACTCTGGTCTGCAGGAATTAAGGAGAAAAGGGTTTAACCAAATCTTCCTTGTCTCACCTTGTGGAAAGTTTGGCTTCAGCACTTAACACGCAGTGTCGAGAAGGAGGAACAGCCTGTTTCTCTGCACACTGGGGAGAGGGAGGGGCGGAGTGGCGCTCCTGGTCCACCCGTTCCTGCTGTTGCCCTCCTGGCCCCTCTGAGACAGTTACCCGACTGCGACTGCGGTGACAGCCCGAGGTTTGGCCAAGGTCATCTCTCCAGGGGACATGCAGCCACCCCAGCCTCAGGGACACCGTGGTCCCTCCCAACACGTCTTCACAAAACCCCTCTAGGAAACATTTAAAACCTTTGGTGTTTTGTTTAGTTTTGTTTTGCTCATTCAGAGTCTTTATAATTGTTGAGCTTAATAATTTCTATTCAGCTGAAGCATTTCACTTAAGAAAATAAAGTGTATTAAAACTTACTCAAATAGTGTTTTACATGATGGCTGTTGTCTTGCTGGCTAATGTGATTCTTCTCTCTTTTTTTTTTGCATAATATTTGGAATTTAAAAACTGCCTCATGTTTCTACACCTCCTAACCTTAGGTCGATAATTGTAAAATTGGTAAGTATTTTCTCAGACAGTAACCATTACTTCCATCTCACAGATAAAAAATCTAAGACTCAGGAGTAAAGGAAACAAACATTCGAAGGATCTTTATCGCCGAGTTACTGATGAAGGTGGCTGAATTCAGTGAAGTTGATGTGCAGAAGTTAAAACACTAACCTAAGTCACGCAGCTCTTGTGTGGGAAGCGACATTAGAATTAAGACACTTCTTATGCCACGTGTAAGGATTTCACTATGGAATTATGCATGGCAAAGGGAAATAAAATACAATTTATAATTTAGGAAAATAGTTAAATATTATTTTTCCTTTTTTTGTCTCAGATGTTATTTCCTTTACCGATATCAAAAATGCACTTAACTCAGAGGCTTTAATATTTTAACATATTTTCATATTTTACTTAGTTTCATATTTTTACATTTAATTGTTAACAATATCGGAAATTCACTTTAGTATCTAATGCAAAATAGGCATATGTGTATCACAGAATACACTATTTCCACCTTATTCAATTATGCGTTCCTTCCCCATTGATTTGAAACGCAACTTTTACTAGATACTGAAGCGTTACATATGCTTTAAGATTTCCGTTCTGTTTCTCAGCTGTCTGTTCCAGCCCATTGAGGGGTTTGACTGTTTTTAAGCTGGCAGCATGGAGGCTACAGCTTTACGCTACAGTTTAACGTCTGGCAAAGCAGACACTTGGCTTTTTCTGTATCTTTTTCTAAAACCGACCATGATTTCTGTTGCTCATATAATTTCAAAGGAATCTCTAGAATGATTTTTTTTAGAAGCATCTTGGTAGAATCCTCAATGGAAGTGGAAGGCGTTTCTAGACTAATTTGAGAAGAGTCGATGTGTTTCCAACACTCCATGCTGCCCACTCAGTGATGCTGCATGTTTCTCGATTTTTCCAGCATCTTTTACGACGTTATCATTGTTCCTCCTATAGCTTCTCTGCAGACTTTGTTACTTTTATTCCCAGATTAGATTTTAAAAAAATCAAACAGAATATGGGTCCTTTTAAGACAGAAATGTGTGTCTCATTGACATTTATTGTCATAAAAAATAAATGTGGGCTTACTTATTTTATCTTCATTCTGAGATTTAAAAAAATTCTTGCCTACTGTTTCTCTATGAATATAAATGACGTTTCTATTTCTGCATTTCTCTAGCACTTCTAAAAGCATAAATTCATTAGAATTCTTTAATTACATTCAAAACCACATTTAAAATAAATCTATTTGAATCTATATTTTTCTTTTCAACATGAAAAAGTAAGAAAATTTTTTTAATAGGTTTTCCTAAATAAGATAAGAAAATATACAACATTCTTCTTCTTCTTAAATGATCTCATTTCACTTCCTGATTTTGTGGTATAGTTTGGGAATTATAATAGTTGCATTTTACATAGATAAAATGCCTTGAACTTTTTTTATTTGTCTTGAGTTTTAATTATTTTTAAGTAACAAATAAAAATTGTATGTATTTATGGTACACAAAATGATGTTTTGATATATGTGTGCAATTGATTTGGCTAAATCAAGCTATTTAAAATATCTATCACCTCACATGCATGTCATTTTTTTTTGTGTGGTGAGAACATTTAAAATCTACTCTTTTAGCAATTTTCAAGTATACATTTTTATTAACAATAGTCACCGTGATGTACAATAGATACCTTGAACTTATTCCTCATGTCTAACTAAAATTTTACATCAATCATATTTGATAGTAATGCTTTCTTAAATGAAATATGTTTTGTTAAATATTTTAAGAAATAGACTTAGAAAATTGATTTGGTAAGTGGTTATTACAAACACATTAGTACATACAAAATTTAACTCAGTTGCATTTATAGTAAATACACATTTGTCTTCTATTTTCATATAGCATTCTAATTATATTATATTGTTATTTTATAAATAGAATATTATATTGTTATATCATAATATTATAATTAAAATGCTATTCTATAAATAGAACGTTAACAAAAGAACATTTATAAAATTAATACATGTATGTTGTAAACAGTAAAAATATAATTAAAAATGAGCTTCTCTTGTACACCTGATTTCAAGCTCCCCGAAGAGGTGACCACTGTCCTGAGTTTCTCATGCAACATTGCAAGGGCGTTCCTTACACATATGATACTATGTACGTGTGTATGTTGACATAGATTAACTCCAAAGCTACCAAACTAGACCCGCTCTTCTTTGTGTATCTTCCAGCCATTAATTTTAAACTCATCTAAGTATCACAAAATAGTTCCTAAAAAGACTTACCTTTTTTTATTCACTAATCATTGAATGGCATTTGTAAGCAAAAAATGCATTGATTTCTAGTAGTGGTGTGAAGATATCACGGGGGGCGTTGTAGGAGAGAGATGCGTCCTGCTGTCACCCCTTCTCTGCGTCGGCCAGAGCTCCTGTCTGAGAGCAGCTGGGACGGGGGTCGCAGATGGAGCCCCCCAGGGAGAGCCGGAGCAGCACTTCCTGGGGCTGCGAGGAGACCCATGGGGGCGTCTGGCATGAACATGCAGCAGGGAAACTGAGTGGCTAGAATATCACCTCCCAGACAATGCCACAGGAGGACCAGAAATTCCAAGGGATATTATTTAAGGACACAGAATAAATCTTAGCATTTTATTAATACAAATGAGGAAAATCACCTGCAAAGTCTGTCCACCCGTGAGCAGTTTCAAAAAAAATCTGTTTAACAATTACAACATTATTAGGATGAATTATGTCATCTAGGCAGGGAGAGTGTGTGGTCTGCCCTAGCAATCTGATTTCTTCTGACTCTGCTGTAATTTGATGGAGAGCTCTGGGATCATTTTTAACTTCTCCAACTTTGGGTTGACTGTCAACAAAATAATGGTGACTTAATAATGCTCTGCAACCTTTTTCAAAATCTGTACATTTGGTTGAACACAATGGAAGAGTATTGATTCTAAGTTTTTTTTTTTTTTAATTACACAGTTGTTTTCTCTCCAGAGACACTGTACAGTGGCCAAGCACATGTTCCAGAATTTTATAACTGAGGAGTTAACTCTTCCAATACAAATATGTGTCTATACCTATAAAAACATTGATGAGTGTTCCGTGCTTTAATGATTCTAACCAAGATAGTGAATTCAGCAGCCAAAAGTTACCTGTTGTGTCACCAAGACCTGAAATGTGGGCTCCGGCAGTGTCTCCATTCATAAATATAATTTACCACCGAGAAGCAAAGTGAAAAATGAATGGTTCTATATTAATTTTTTTTAAAAAGTGTTAATATTTATGCCCATGAGTTGAGCTTGTTCTGAGTACTTATAAACAAGACCTTTGTATATATTCCTGTTTTTCAGGCCTCTTATTTCTGCTTAAAGATTATGGGTAACTTTTTTTCTCTTAAAAAGCCCTATTATTTTGCCTTCCTTTTATCATATGTGGTTTCATACTTTACTCCCTGATAGCTTTCTAACAGTATGCTGAAGTAGAACTCTAGAAAGAAGAGAATAAGTAAGATTTTGATGTAATAACAGTGGTGAGAAGACCTTACCTTTATAGACCTTTGTTGTTCGAAAACTATTTTCACATGTTTCGTGTTTTGATCTTTAGAACAGCCTTGTCAGAAAGGCCAGGCAGACATCGCTGTCCCCATTCCCGTGTGAAGAAGCCGGCATCTGACAGGCTTTGATAAATAACAAATTGCAGGACGAAGATGTGAATTCAGATTTCAAAACTTCAAGGCTATCTTTTCCTACAAATGTGGGAGAAAAATCAATTTAGTGCACGCTTAACTGCAAACGACTCAGTGGTAATCTGAACTGTACATCGTTAACATAAAGAGCTCAAATCTGCCATCACATAGGTGAGTGCCAATGGCACAATCGTAACTTGCTAAAAATGGTCATATAGCAAATTCTAGAGGAGGTCTACATAACTCTTTAAAACATTGGCCCAAAGTAAAACTTCAAGTTCATCACATCAACTTGGCTCTTTTTATCTCAAGAAAGGGGCACACGGTTAAAACAGAAATCATCTGTCCCCAAAATGATTTGCCATTTTGGTCATTAGCTCCTCAGATTATTGTGGAATGATGCAGTTTTCTTCCTAGTGACTCCCTATTTTTTCATTTCTAAACAAAGACATTCTGTGTTCTATATTTGCCATGTTTCTATTCCCAAAGAGTCCGCAGCACCAGCAGTGCAGTGGGCTGCGGCCACAGTCCCCGTTCCAGCTGCAGCTTGCTGGCCGTGATCGTAACTCCCCAGCGAGCCAGTCGCAAAGCCTGGTGGAGATCCCGTCCTTGGGAAGCCCCCTCCTCAGAGCCCGCCTGGCTGGCTGTCCCCAAGCTTCCTCCTGTGTCTCTGGCTCACAGCCAGGTAAACTTTTCCCTGGGAACAGCCCTGTCTAGAACAGCCTCCCGGCCCCCACACCCCACTGCACGATGCTGACCACCACCTAAAACCACCGCATGAACTTGGTCATGAAATCATCTATGATGATGTTTTGTTTTCTGTCTCTTTATGGGACATGAGGGACCTGGTCTATCTTGTATCTCAGTGTCCAGAAGGATTCTTAACACATGGTGGATGGTTAGTAATTACTGAGCGCATTAAACAATGAATTCTGTAACTTCCCAGGGTCTCAATGCTCCTTCCAGCGGAAGCTCAACTTGCAGGTCTCTCTGCACCCTCTGCGGGGCCAGGGCATCGGCACCCGCTCAGACCCGTGCACAAGTGACGAGGGGACCCTGTTGATCCAGGGCCCTGCAGCCAAAGGTGCAGATGACCAACTTGGAAGCCCAGGGTTCAAGTCCCAGTTCTGCCTCTCACTACAAAGAGCCTTTCCTGAGCACCGCTGTCTGTCTCTGCCTCAGTTTCTGCCGTTGCAAAAACTCACCTGCGTGGTCTAACCAGGACTTCTTAGCAACGAGGTAAAAGAGACAGTGACCCTCACTTTACCGGATATATAAATTTAAAGTATAAATGGAAAGTGAAAACAGAGAAGGAAATGAAATAATGAAACAGAATTGTAACTGTTGGAAGGGATAAAATGCCAACGAATTGTGCTGAACTCATTTTGCCTCCTCTGCTGACTCATGGTTCTTTACAAATATTTCTTAAGCAGGAAGTTATTAAAATATGAGTAACATTTTGTACACTTTGTTGCCAGTTTCCGCAGAGGCAGGGGGTTTTGAAAGTTTCAGCCGTCTGTGGTGATTGGCACTTCTTTCTGGCATCAGGAAATTTGGTTGCTTACTTTCTCCTTCCTTGTACTTGACCAATGCCTTTCCTCTCCTGCGAGGCTAAGCCAGGTCAGAACACGTCTGTAAAACTCAGGTTAAAGAGCTCCGGAATATTTTGTTAGGTCAAAATTACTCTTTATCTTTTGCTTATAATAATCCTGCCTTTGCTAAAACAGATTAAAATCCAGATGGAATTTAGTCAGCTCACAGTGAGATTTCAGTATCTTTCTAAAAGTACATTTTCATGGGGGTGTGGGACCTTATTTGGGTAAATAATAACAGTCCTGCCCTGTCCCTTCGGAAATGTCCAAACCCCAACAGCCCAGTTTCTCTGGAGCTTCGCTTTTCACAATATGCCCAAAAGTTCCTTCTGCTCTGGCAATTTTCTCTCTCGTTCTTTGTCAACTTAAATGTTACACATAGATCTCTCAAATGTAATGTGCCTAAAATGCCATTGTATAACGAATTAAATGGTACTCAGTTTGTGTAGAAAATTACAGTTTGGGTTAATTTGCTGTCAATTGGCCTGATTCCAATTATATTTCTATGTTTATTGATCCAAGTGAAATTCCCTAATGATTGAGACTTGCACTACCTACATTAAGAAAAACATCCATGTCTTTTCGAGGCTCCTTAAGTTCCTATTTATGACTATAATTTTTATATTTCACCTAGAATTTGGGATACTTTTGGCATGATATTGTTTGCCCCTTTTCAATTAGAAGTCATCATAATCACAAAACTGGATCCATTCTCAAAAACGATGCTATTGATAAAACTGGAAGACACCTGAATATTTCCTGATTTCTACTCCGTGGTGATAATGATATATAGCATCTAAAACATTTTCCTTCTATTGCAGAAAGTGATAAAGGCTCATTCTGTGGTAAACACCCTAATCTGTACTTAGAATAATAATATATTTAGTTTTTAATGATCCAAATTAGCTCACTTGAACAATAAAAACCGCATGGACAATGTTATCTGGAAAATGAAACAATGAAAAAGTAATTGAAATTGGTTTCTCATTATAAATTCTTTAGCTAACACCTCTATTAACAAAATAACAACATGATCAGAATTGTGCATGTAATGAGTTGATTTACAAACGTGTTTATCTCCCATTAAGTTCGTAAAAATACAGATGTTATGCCTAAACTTCTGAAAAGCACATGAACTTTGGAACACGTAGTGATACGTAATGTTCCAGATACTGCTGCAAAACAAACCTTCCCAAAATTTAGCTTGAATAATACAATTTTATTCATCCATCCATTCAACAAATGTTTAATAATCAAATACGCACCCGGCCGTCTGCTGGGCTTGGGGAGGAGAGTGGTGGTGAAGGCACAATCTCCACCCTCCTTCTGGCAGAACTTGCAGCCCGGTGAGAAAGGGACTAATCAATGGCACAGGTGCGTGTGCCGTTATAGGCTGAGAGGAGAGTACCACACAGGCAGGGGGCACAGGGTGGCTGGAGGTGACAGCAGCAAAGCTTGACTGGAGCGTCCGTGGACCCAGATGAGAACTGAAGGAGGTGTAGGGGCTCCCTGGACAGTGTGGACACAGGAGGGCTGGGAAGTTAGGGCCAGAGGGAGCATCATGCGTGTGTCGCCATGGCAGGACCCGTGGTCCACTGCAAGGACAAGGCACAGAAAAAACCATGATCGAGACGTTAGCTGGGTCTCACAGATCATGTTACAATTTACATGTAACCAAAATGTTTGTACCCCCATAATATCCTTAAATAATTAAAAAATTATATAATGCTGTTAAAATGGCTAGCTGTATTAAACCAATTGCTCTAAGATGTAAACACACACACAAAAAAATTCTGGTCTTTATCCTAATAAGAAATGGTACAAATTGAATTATTTGAAAGCATGAATCATTTACAACCAAAATGCATTTTGAAAAGCTTGATCTAGCTGTAGTACAGAACTGTTTGGAAGGGACAGGGTGCCTGGCTGGAACCCAGGGGATAGAGAAGTAGATAATTAGGAATTAAAATGTGCACAGGCAGATAATGTCTACATAGCACAGAGAAGGTGATATTAAGGTGAATCCTTGGTTACTAAATTTTGGACCCATTGGGATATTTCCTCATTCACTCTTAGAGAAAACACAGACAGGGAAATTGGATTTTTTGCTTTACTTGATAAGAGTAGGGCCAGGTCATGAAATTGGTTTGGGATATAATATTGTGATACCTGTGAGACATCAAGTGTAAAGGGCCGGAAGAGAAAATTGCATGTATTAGTTTGTCCTCAGAGGAGAGTGCTGGGGATGTATGTTTGTGAGTCACTGGTTTGATAGATCAGAGAGAGACAGAGGGACAGATAAACCTCCCGGTCGTCTGAAGAAAGGGCCCCGAGTGAGCGCAGGACCCAGACGCACGGCCTTGGGCAGTCCGGGGCGTCCCCGATCCGATCCGATGCCTGGCAGAGACGGAGGGGCCTCGGGAGCAGAGAGGAGGAGCCAGTTGACAGGAGGAAAACGGGAAAAGCTGGAAACTCCTGTGCTTCCTCTGAGGCGGGTAGGACACAGACGTGGGCGTGGAACAGCTAATGAAGGCAGAGGGTGACAGAGCAGAGTGTCATCATTTCCCAGCCCAACCGTAACAGCCGACCTAGGTCGGCACCATCAGCAGAGGCCAAGGGCAGCAGTCGGAGGCTGGTGCAGAGCTTCTCCGAGGCGGGTCGGGCTGGGAGCACCAGGAATCAGGCTCCCTGCCACGTGCTCTCTGCTGCGATGCCGTGTGACGTGTTCAGCACCTGCAGTGAAACACGCTTGCCAAAATTGCAGCCAGAATGGATCAAGTCTTCAGATGTACCAAGCAACTAACTGGCAGCAAGACAGATGGAGGGACTTGGTAGATGATGCAAAAGGGACACGTTCGGGCCATCTGTCATGCGTGCCATCCTAGGACATGACCTAGTTTCTTCAGCAAATCAGTGGCAAGGCATAGAACAGCGGTGGGTGTGGCATTGGGGATTCACGGAGACGGGTAGCACATGGCAACGAAATGCAGCCCACAGACCGTGTTTGGGTCCAGATGAGAACAAACAACTGTATGAAGGTGTTTATGAGACAAACAGGGACATTTAAACACTGAGTTTTAGATGATAAGGAATTATTCATTGCTTTAGCATTGGCAATGTTATAACAATTGTGTTAAAAATGTCTATTTCATAGATACATACTAAAATACTTATGAATGAACAGATAGGTTGTCTGACATCGGCTCTGCAGTGGACCTGGGTATTGGGAGTTCATCACAGGATTCTCATGGCTTTTTCTAAACCTGGAAATGTCCACAGTAAGACTCTGTCAAAGGCCGCTGTGTCCAGCTCTCTGTCTGTGACACGGCGCCAGGCTTTGGTGTCACACACGCTGTACATTAACTTTAACTGTTGCCCATAAATAGTATTTTTTTGCTCTGATATTTGTTAATACTGCATGTGATGAGGACTCCATATCCTGACTTTGGGAGATTATACCATAAATGCCACTTACCTCTCTGAACACGATTTCTCCACCTAAACTACTTGGCACGTTTTCACCTGGCACGTCCGTACTACCCAACCCGTCCTTGAAGACTTCGGATGGAATGCAAAGAGCATTGTCACGTCACTCCTGCAGGAAGAAGTGGTTCAGACTTCCGAGGGCAGAGCTGCCTCACGTTCCCAGCCCCGACTCTGTCAGCCTGCCTGAGCTGTCCCTGGATTCCCTCTTTCTCTCCCGTCACAGGTCACGGGTGAGCTGCGTTGTCCCGCTCTGTGAGAAGCCAGCCCTCCTCTTGCTCCCAGGACTGCCTCTCCCTCCAGCAACTCAAGTCTGTCACTGCAGTTGGTCCCTTCTCCCCCACGGCGATGTCTCCCTTTTCTCTCCCCATGTCATTACTGTCACTTAAAAATATGCTCCAAATATTTCATAGCAAATGTGTTGAAGAACTGCCTGTGCTGATTATCTTTCTCCCTCCAGTTTTCTCTTCCACTGCAAGCAGACATCCAAAGCAACGTCCTTCTGGGGTCTCCCGTGACCTGTCTTGTGGAGCCCTCAGTCAGATCCCCGCCCCGCCTAACTTGACTCCTCTCTCTCTATATGTGGATTTACGTGTCCAAAGCCATCAGCTTCTCATTTCAACCGTTTGCCCCAGTGCCTCCTTTCCATTCTCTTACAGACTCTTCTCCGTCTACCAGACTCCTGGCATTGAAGGAAAGTGTCGCTGACTCCCCGTTTGCTCTGCCTGAGTGAAGGAGTCACACTGGTTTTAGCCACAATGCTTCTTTCTAACAATGACAAGTCGGAATAAATGGCTCGCGTATAGCTAGGATCTTCCTAACATAACCCCCTAATTGAACCCACACCCCAAATTGCAGGCCTGCCTTTCTGGGGGCAGAGTGTCCCTCACTGCCCAGCGGACGTGCCGCCAGAGATGGAGACCACAGGGGAGGGCGTGGCTGAGCCGTCCTTGTCACGTTCCTTTCCCAAACTCGGTTGTAGGAGTCACTTCTGTTTCCCTGGGCAACTGGTCAGGGAAGGGAGAGGGGCTGGGAGGATCGGCCCCTGAATTTCTCTCCAGAAGAACCCACAGGGAAAACAGAAATGAGAAGTAAGTGTGCCCGTTAGTGTTCTTCACCCTTTTGTGCTTTTAACCCTCATGTGGCTGTAACCCCAACACCAACAACTGTCCCTGGGACCAGCTTAGTTTTTGTCCTTAGAAGACTCTGAAATGGGTTAAAATGGAATTTTTTAACCACAAGGCCATGCTGTGCCAAGGATGTGGAAAAAAGCCATTTTCTATTCTATTTTCCATTTTACATTATGTTCAGGAACATTACCCAATAAAGCTCATAAGAGATTCTAGAATAGGATTATATAACAACTTATATGTAACTCTAATAAAAAATGCATTCACTTACTCCCATAATGAAATTCCAGCATGAGCTGTGCTAACTAAGGACAGGATATAAATTCCCATTACAAAGTCCCGGTGCGAACCCTGGAACAAAGATCAAGGTTAGAAGGTCGAAAGTTAAAGTCCAAAGAAATTAAAGTTCCAAGTGAAATTATCTGTGTTTTCTGAGTCGAGTGGCTGGAGAAATTCACGTCCAAACATGGTCCTCCCCATTTCTGCTTCCTCCTGCCCCAGCGGGAGGGGTGTCACCTGGCCGGGAGAGGTGGGTCCCTGCAGCAGGTGCAGGCGCCCCTTTCACGGAAGGTCCTGCTCACTGCAGCCCACGGACAGCAACGCCATGGCTCAGCGGCTCGGAGTCCTCCCCGAAGAGTCACCACCTGGCCACAGCCTCAAAATATGTAGAAATAAAGTAAACACCCTGTTCCATGGAGTAGTTTTCCAAAGCAAATCAACGTTAATAGGATTATCGTGCTTAACCACTGCAAAACCCAGTCTGCGCTGAGTCCTGTCTGAAGAGTGAGGGCAGGAGCCCAGGCGGGCAGGGTCTCGGCAGCAGCTCCTGGGGTCCCACTCCAGGGGTGCCTTGCGGGGTCCGCTCGTCTCGGCTCCCCCAACAACCACCTGGGATCCCTATCACGCTGTGCAGAGCCCTGCCCCTGGGCATCGTTCTCAAGAACTTTCCATTTTCAACTTCAAGAAGAGACAAAACAGTAATTTCACAAATCAATACTTCCCTGGATTTCGGCTTCCTCTGACAGCCAGGCCTGTCTAGTCACGGGGGTTTCCTTGTTCTGTCCGAATTTCTTGGTCTCCGTCACTGTGTAGCCTCTAACAGGCGCCCTCTGCTCTCCGTACAGGGAATGAGACCTGGGCACACCTCAGTTTCCCTTTGCTGCCATCTCATTCCAGCTCTGGAAACCTCGGTTTCCCCACCACCTCTTGCAGCCATTTTCTGGCATGCTATGCTTCCCCTTCCACAAGCTCCTCTTCTTCTAGTGCGATCACGGAGACTCTGTGTTTGTTTGTTCCCCTGCTCTGCTCTCTGGGGAGATGAAAACACATTTTTCAGACCACTCCAGACACACCCCTTTGAGTCCCTGGCGACTCAGTTCCTAGACGCAGGGGTTTCCAGGCGCCCATCCTCCCTACACCTCCTGAGCCTTAGCTTTTCATTTCCTTGTTTCTTATCTGTACTGGATTTCAAAGGCTGCCATAATGATTACCACAAATCTGATGGCTTATTCCCCTAGGATTTAGAGTTCTGGGGTCCGGAGTCTAAAATCAAGGTGTCGGCATAGCCATAATCCCTCCCAAGTCTGCAGGGAGAATCCTTCCTTGCCTCCTCCACCGCCCCTGCTACCCGGCACTGTGGGCTTGTGGCCACACGACTCCCGGCTCTGCATTCACCTTCACGTGGGAATTCTCCGCATGCTTGTTTCTCTTCTCCCTGAATAAGGACACCAGTTAATAAGGACACCAGTTGCTGGCTTTTGGGTCATCCTTAATCTAAGATCATTTCATCCCAGGATCCTTAATTAATTACATCTGCACAGATCCTATTTCCAAATAAGGTAACATTCCGAGGTTCCAGGTAGAAGTAAGTTTTGGGGGTCACCACTGAGTCCACCACACCACCCAGTCAGCGCACGGGCATGCTTTTTTCTCTTTTCCTATCATTTTGTTACTTTCAGTAACACTGACAAGTCTTTAGGTGAGCAGAGGGAAACACGAGTCTCAGAAATCTAACGCCATCCCAGGTCACAACTCATCTGAGTGACAAGTTGGGGTCTGCCGGGTAAGCCACACAAGTTCCAGATGCATCTCCTGTGGTTTCCTTCCTGGTCTCTGGAGGAAATTCAGAAACAAAATAAAAGAGGAGTAAAATTCAATGGGCTGACCTCCCACTGTGGGCACCAAATTGTTAGAGTTCCACCAGTGCTTTTAGCCCATATTGAACTCAGGGGCCTTTACTATTTAAAGTTTTAAACTAGAAAGTTTGAAATGTTTAAGTCTTTTCAACCAGGAGACTCACATAGGTACCACAGGGAAAGCTGCGAATACATATTCTGCTACCTAATGACTCAAGGCCTGTGTGTGGAAAGTCAATCATTCCCCCTTAAACACATTCTAGTCACAGCTGCACCTGTTGCCGAATTCGAGGATCCCACTTAAAAATAAATGTTCGGCACCTGTAAACACAGGCCCCCAAGGCCGAGACACTTACTCGAGACACATCCCTCTGTCCCAGGCCACACCGCTCAGAAGCCGAACTGCACAAACACGAGACCAACCCCGTGGCTCAGTGCACGCACTGCCGTCACCGAGGTGCTCAGCTGCACCTTGATCCCAAAGCCGCCTGCACTGGACTCGTTCCCAGAGCCCCGTCTTCGTCTCTCACGGTCCCCAGGCTGCGTTCCCAAAGTCAGGGTTTGAAGGAGCTGATTCCCAGCTGTCCCCTCCAGCCTCACGCCTGCCCCGTTCTGAACCAACTGAGAGAAAGACCAGGGGAAGGGAGCCGGACCCAGCAAAGGTGGCTGCGCAACAGCACGTTGCAGGTGCGGCTGAGGTCAGGCTAGGGCTTCCTCGCTGTCTGCACTGAAGACAAGCCTGGGCCTCCGACCCGGCACTTGGTAGAGGACACTCATGGCACAGGGAGGAGGAGCTGTTGGCCGAGCACATGCATCCACGCTCCTTCTCCAGAATGGAACAGAGGCTAAGTGTCCCCTTAAGCCAGGAAGCACCTGGCACGGTGTTACCAAAATGGGAGTTCACGGGGAAACAAGAAGGGTGGAGGAAACAAGTTCCTGCTGATCCGGCTCACCTGCCCGGCTTACCTGCCCGGCTGGTCCCGCTGCTTTTAACCCTCCTCTCGGACATCCTGAAGCCACCTGTGCTGTCTTCATGTCCCTCAAACACACCAAACTTGTCCTCCTCTCAGGGCTCTGCACTAGCTTTTCCTTGTGCTTCTAAGGCATTTTCTCTAGATACTTATGCAAACGTCGTCTGATAATGGATTCTTTGCAGTGTCACTTCTTCATACATAATCTGCATTACCATCCTGATTAAAGCAGATAATCTCATCTCTAATTCTTCTCCCTTGTTTATTTTTTAAATTTGCCTTTCTTTTGTTTACATGAAAGTCTTCTGTCCCATCCAACTTGAATGTGAGCTTCCTGATGGCAGGGACATTGTTCAGCATGTGAGCACATATTAGTTGCAGTTTAACAAATGTTTGTGTTTTGACTGACTTGTAATATATGTTGTCACAGCACTGCATTTGGAATTCTACCAATCGTATCAGAATTAGTTTTTCCTATGTCTCCCCTGAAACCAGGTCTCATGTGACTTTGAATGGAAAGACTGAAGACCCAGTGTTCATGGAATGGTCAGGCAGCCTGGACCAGCACAGACCCGAGAGGCTCTGCCCACACTGCTCATTCTCAGTACAGACTCCCAGAAAATAGTCCTGACAGAAAACACTTTCACACAGATTTGTTACATTTGAAAAAAATACTACTTTGTATTACTGTGTCACAAAACTAATTAAATTATAATCTCTAAAAATCTCCAAAATGTCACTTTCTTCTTAAAGCCAAGGATAATTTTAGTTTAGTTTTTATTGTTGCTGTGAAAATGTTATTTCTCAGTGCAAGATTTTTCATTTGGGTAGAACAGTTAGTGATTATTTTTAATTACATTGTCTTCAGTGAGGCTCACAATCAAAAAATAATGAGGCCATTGTAAAAAAGAAATATCTCTTCTGAGGCAATAGATAGTTGAATTCATTTTTGGCAGTTATGAACGTCAAAGCTTTGAGTAATCAGCAGATAATTTATGGATTGTCCTTTGCTAAACTCTTTTATTAAAGTCCTCTTATATACCTTAGTAAGTGAAGTTTATAGGAGGAAACATTATATGCCTAAGAGTAGCTTCTGATCTAAAAACTGCTTTTGGGGGACTAAGCTACAAAAATTTCAATGAGCTACCATTAACCAGTCACTAATAGAAATTGTGATAAGTCAAAGCCAAGACAAAAATATTCTTAAGAGAAAATGAATTATTAAAAATATAAGTTTAAAGTAAGTAAATTCATACTAAGTATTACAACATTTGGTCAATAACACATCCTATGTACTTTTAAATTAATGTGTTGCTATCATTAGTCTCTTAGTAACAAAGAAAATTCTGAGTAACATTACTCTAATAGGGGTAATCTTAACAGATGATTTTCAAAAGTCCTTTAAATTTTGGCAAAGCTAACTCCGAAGGCTGCTGTCATCCTGGTTGCCCGTGGCAGCTCATTGGTGGCCACGATTCCCCAGGCTCACACTTACTCAAGACACATCCATCTGTCCCAAGCCACACCATTCCAAAGCCAAATGGCACCAATGTGAGGCCAACCCCGAGGCCCAGCGCACGCCACTGCCCTCAACTCTTCTTTCTCCCGGCGTGTGCATTCGCTTCCTGATATTGCAGGGCCTTTTCTTGAAGGAAGATTGCAAGCTGCTGTGAGGAATAAAGTTCTTCCTTCTCTTGGAAAACTCCAGTCAGAACCATTGAACTCTAACATCCTGAGTTATCTGTAGTCAAACAAATAATTGGGGAGAAACCAAGAAACATAAATCTTCGCAGTTCAAATAAGCACAGGCTCTGGCTCTATTGTCTGGTAAGGATGATTCTTTAGACCCAGAGCTTACAAAGTAAATATTCATTTGTCTACACTCCATATAATCCAGAGAACCTGGAGATGAATTCTGAAGCAGTAAGCAAGGTCAAATACGATCACTTGAAGTCCCATCACTCAAAATATAACTACTGTTCATATAGTGGAGTACATACTTAGAGATGCTTTGTTGATCTCATGGATAAATCTAAATTATGTAAGTGCATGTGTGTGTGCACACATGTATGTGTGTGTAGATATACAGTTGGCCCTCTGTATGTGATCTGTGGATTCAACTAAACTTGGATCAAAACTATTAGGAAAAAAATGTGTCTTTACTGGACATTTACAGACTTTTATCTTATCATTATTCCCTAAACAATACAGTATAACAACTATTTACGTAGCATTTGTGCTGTATCAGATAAGTATCTAGAGACAATTTGAAGTATATGGGAGGGTGTGTATAGGCTACATGCAAACACTACACCATTTTATACTATGGCCTTGAGCATTCACAGATTTTGGTATCTGTGGGTGGTCCTAGAGCTAATACCCTGATTAATACCCTATTAGCTCTAGGACGCCAATGGATAACTGTATAATTTGCAAAAGTAGAATTATATTTTCATCTCTATTATCATGTTGATTGCTATATAATATTGCATTATATGCATGTAATAATGTTTAACATTTACTTTATTGAACACTTGTTTGGAACAACTCGATGGGAACAACTTTGTGTATACATCTTTACATACTTAAACATCATTTTTAAAAGAACTAATTCATAAAAATTGGACTTGGGCACAAATAGATATATACAGTTTCAGTGCTTTTAATACTTATTGCCAAATAAGTTGGAAGCATAGTATGAGAATGCATGCCTTTCTCCCAAGTCTGTTAACTTTTCCATAATGTGATGTTCTGTAAAATTATAACTCATGAGAATTTGCATTCCTTTAATGACTAATGAGATTGGGACCTGTGGTTCATATGCCCTTTTATATTTCTTCAGTTGTGATGTATAGTTTTTGTTCATTAACTGAGGGTTTTCTTTTCTTTACTGATTTGTAAGAGCTCTTTATATATTATGGGTGAAATATATCTTTATTGTATACACGTTCTCCAAATGTATCAGATCCATTTTAACTTTGTACGTAACAGTTCTTTATTTCAGTTTGTGTCTTTATAACATCAAAAGAAAAGGTGGTTTCCTAAGTGTTTTACTGAAATTATATTGCTAATCAGAATAGAAATCTTACATAAAATGTAGGTGAAATGGGATAACTATCATGTACTTTTTTAGTTTTTTCTACAATAAGTGTCATTATTTCCTGTGTTATCTAGGCTTGTAATAAAATATGTTGTGTGGCATCAACTATGACCTTCTCAGCTTGAAGTTCAATGTCTTTATCCAAATTGCATCTCAGATACGTAAATGTGTATTTTTATATGCTTTCATATTCATTTGTTCTGCCTTCTCACTCCTCCACGCTCTTCCAATTGTAATGAATATCTTCTTTACAATCAAATAACATTAGTGTCAATCCCAAAGTTCAATCAATAAATTAATTCCTCCATTAAGCATTATTTGACTGATAGCTCTCACAACGGTCCATTTATAATAGTGAGTTTTCCCTCTTTTGTGTATGCTGTGCACTGACAGTTATGCACTGATTATTGTTTTGGAATTGATTTCCTGCTGATTTACATAAATCTAATCTTGTTTCTTTATGTTGTTTTTAACTCTTTGAGAGAACCATTTCTATTCCTACTTAATCAGTATAGTTCTCTGTACTTGCAAATGTACAAAATAGATACCTAAGGAATATTACATTAAAATAATTAAGGAGAAATGACATTTAATTTCAATATGTGGTTCTCATCTTCCTTTTACTTAGTGTCTTATTAAAACAGATAAATGTAAAATGCCTTTGAACTATTATGAACAACAATGTAAGGAAATTATAAAATCAGAATTCCAGGTTCCAGATGGTGGCTGCTCCGGTGGCAAGAGGCAGAGGGATGAGGTGGTAATGGGGGCAGGAGGTGAGCTTATAGTTAGATTTACATTATTTTCAAAGATCTAAGTTTTATTTTGGTTAATCAGGTGCTTAATGCATATTGAAGGTTAATAGATGATAGAAAAATAGAGAAAGAAAAATGTGGCCCATTAGTGGTCCAGTGATTAAAGTGTTTCAATAAACCAAAGACATTAAGATCCAAATATATATACACACATGTGTATATGTATGTATTAATATATAGGCAAAGTTGAACATGTTTTGATTTATATCCATTATGATTTTTAGTAGTAAATATATATTTATGAACCTAAAATTGTTTTAATATTTTATGAAGAATTAGTTTCTCTTTACTCTGAATTATCTAAATAATTATTTCATTTATGTACATAAACTAAGTTGTCAATACTTACTAAGTTGGCATCTTACTCTGACCAATTTAGTGGTATCAAAACATTCAACTTTAGTAATATTCTAAATAGTTGATGTAAATTATTCTCATTCTGTACTTTCCTATTTTCCAGGAGAACAATTTACTCCCTGGTGCATCAGCAGGCTGTCTTGACACAGTGGTCTGTCTGATGACACACACTTTTGGCATTGAGTGTGTTTGAGGATTAACTGGGTAAATTGAATCCTTTGGCAAGATAAAGTTCTGGAAACTCTGAATGGAATGGAGCCCTTCATGTTTAAACAATTGAATGCCATCTGTCCTGAAGAACGTCTTAGGTGATTTTGCCTCAAAGACAGCAACCCAAAGGAGTACTTTTTAAATGCTGAGTACATTTTCCAGGACTTCTCAACCTAAATTATTAAATAGAGCAAAGAAAATTAATTTAGTGGTGTTCCAACTCCTGAGTAAAACCCAATCATAAAAGCAGCTTCTAAATTGCTAAATCAAACCTATTTCACCATTGCCCCATAGGAGTAAAAATTATTTTTGAAGTCCACGACTACTGTTTAAAATGGGACATTTCTCTGTTGTCATCTCACTCTGTTAATGGATTAGCAACTGGTAATCCAATCCCGTTGTCATGGCAGAAAATCACAGGACAACACCTTCAATGTCACAAACAGGCTTCTCTAAACCACTGGTCAAATCATTTAGTATCCCCAAGCCTTGGTATAGACAGATGCAGTTGCTTTTATAAATAAAGCACTAGTAAATACAATTTTTATAAATATTGAAAAATCCATGATCAAGTTTAAATCTGAAACTTTGACTTATCTGGAAATGATTAAGTGAATACAGCACTCTTGACTAACTCAGATGCTGTGAATTTCCAATTTGTCCCATAATTGACTATTTCTCAGTAAATCCTACCACACTTCAGCAAGAAATTAAAATATAGATTGGGTAATGATGTCACATGCATTTCCCACTGGGTTAGAAGTTGCTACAAAGACAGACTGCATAGATCAGTGTTCTATGCAAAAGGCTACATAAAATAGTCATGTTCTCTCCTGTCAGTTTCTACGTTTGTGTGCACGTTTTCACGCATGTGTAACATACAGCTTAGAATCGTATGTGCATGCCATGAATATACAAGAATGGAGAGAAGACAAAACAATACACAAATCAATTAAAATATGCTTATTGAGAGCAAATGGTCTTCCAGAACCTAGCCATTTGTATTAGTCAGTGTTCTCCAGAGAAGCAGAACCAACAGGATATAGATAGATTGATGGATAACAGCAGATTTATTATGGAAATTGGCTCATGCAATTATGGATGCCTAGAAGTTCCACAATAGACTATGCACAAGCTCGAGATCCAGGGATGCTGGTGGTGTAGCTCAGCCCAGATGCAAAGGCGTGAGAACTGGGCGAGGGTGTGGTGCAAGTCCCAGGGTCCAAAGGCTGGAGAACCTAGAGCTCTGGTGTCCAAGGACAGGAGATGGGTGCCCCAGCTCCAGGAGAGAGAGAGAGAGAAGGAGAGAGAGAGATTCTCACATTGGGGAAGGTGGATCTTCCCTACTCAGCCCATTCATTTAAATGCCAGTTTCACAGACACACCAAGAAATGATGCTTCACTGGCCACCTGGGCACCCCTTAGCCCAGTCAAGTTAACTTCTAAAACTCACTATCGTACCTGTGTAGACTGTTTATGTTCCAGGTCAGGAAGGCCACCTCTCTGTGTCATCCATGTCTGTTTCCATCTCTCTCTCTCCGTGTGTGTGACATTATGCACTGGAAATAACTCCCCGTTTGTTCATGAGAATCATCATGATTCTTTTTTAGACCTTCATAATATTTCATTGCATGACTACATCCTAGTTAGTCGGCCTTTCTCCTATATATAGGCATTTATGTTGTTTCCAATATTTCACATTTACAAACAACTCTTCAATGATTAATGTGGACGTGTATTTTGTATTGTTGAAGTATTTCAGCATTAATTCTAGGGTTGGAAATGCTGGGTCAATAGTAAGTGCATATGTAGTTTTATTAGATATGGTTAAATTCCCTTCCAAAGGTGGTACCGATTTTCATTCCAACCATCAGTGTGGGTCCTGTTTCAGTTTTACGATGACACTGTGGTCATATTTCCATTTTCACATTAAATGAGATCTCTGTTGTTTTGATATTCATTTCTCTAGTTAGATATGAAAAGATGTTCCACCTCACTTATAATTATTCACATTCCTTGGGTTTTTCTTTTCCATCCTGACAGTTTTATTGTATGAACGTGGTTTGCCTTTTTTACAATTGCCTGACTCGAGGTTTTGTCCGGGGGAACCTCTCTTCTCTACGAGGGCCTCATAGCTCACGGGGTAGTGAGTGCATCACAGAAAGTATGTGTGGACAGAAGACAGGTGTCACTACCACAGGCACAACTGTTCAAACATGCAATACAGATTGTTGTGATTTTAGCAAATACCTCAGGTGGGAAAAGCAACAAGCGTCTATGAAACCAAATACACATTTGAATTAATTTCTTAAAAATATGATACATGAATTTAACTAGGAAGAAGAGTCTATATAATTACCACCAATATGAGATTTGAAATAACAAACAAAAAACTCTTAAGACATTGACAAAAATATTTTACTTAGCTATTTATCTATTATGTTTGTTTGACTTTTAGGCTACATTAAGTTGGAAAACGGAATGAGAGCAATGAGAGGAAATAACTGTGCAGGAGACAGGTGTTATGAGAATTTAGTGAGTAGTCCCCTGAGAATGAGAAATTATATGAGGGACATGTATAAAATATGATTTTTATGGCTATCAGTGAACATGGCACTGAAATTGCAATATGTTTTGAGTGGAAACAATGAAAACTAATGAGCTTTGTTATTATTGTTTTGTATAATTTTTGATTGGGTACCTGAGGGAAAAAAGCACAGTTGGAAATAACTAGAAAATGAAAAGGGCACACAAGGATGTGAAGAATTCATGATACAACAATAATGCTAAATGAAATAATAGTGCTAATTTGAGTATTTATTGTAGATCACCTTTGTATTCATTGTTTCTAGACTATTGAGTTTTAAGAGAAATATAAGGATATACTTTAAAGAAAGTTGAATCCATAATCTAGTCATCAAAATTTATATATTATAGGCTGCGTGCGGTGGCTCATGCCTGTGGTCCCAGCTGCTCGGGAGGCTGAGGCAGGAGGATCGCTTGAGCCCAGGAGTTGGAGGCTGCTGTGAGCTATGATGACACCACTGCACTCTAGCCAGGATGACAAAGCAAGACCTTGTCTCAAAACAAAAAATGAATATATATATATATATATACACATATGAAATAAAAGAAATGAGGAAGATAAATGGACTTCATGACAATTTTATTTTTTACATTGAAGGGCAGGAAGTGGTAATAGATTCCGGTGTTTAATTTCCCTGCTGATCTGTCAGCTAAAGAGTCCACTGTAGTTTGCGTGCTGGGGCCTCAGACCCTTGAATGTTCCCTCTGAGTGGCAAGTTAGAAAATGCCTGATGCTCTGGAGCGACGTATTTGCCACTTTCTCAGAGTGATGAAAGAGGGAAAAGCGCCAAAGGCCAGGGAGGAACGGTCTCTGCAGAGGAGCCCAGGTGGGGGTGGAAGTCCCGGGGAACGTTCCAAAGAGGCAGAGGCGTGGGACTGCGCAGCAAGGACGTCCTCGGTGCTCTCCACCTCCTGAAAATCTCTCCTGTCACTGCCTTGAGGTTGGTGAACAAATTTACTAAGTAAAAATGCACAGATATAATCACAGATGACTAACATCTTGAATAAATTTATCCCATTAGGTGCTTGATAACAGGTGCTAGCACCTGCAGGAGAATAAAACGGATAATGACTCTTCCCTTACAGAATTCAGCGTAGCCTGGTGGTTGGTAATTATGGGAGCCGTCACTGCCGCCACCAACATTTCAATGCGTGAATGGACGGTTACTGCAAACTCATATGCAGTCCTGCACGTTCAGCCCCACCACCCAGGTGCTCACGGAGCGCTAGGATTCCATTTATGAGCATCAGTTTAATAAATGCCGGTTTAATGGAAAAGATGCATTGGTGGGTTTCCCATTTTTGTTAGTTATAAAATATTTCACACACCCTTTGCCCCGGGACCGTCTCATGGCACGTGTGCTGCTGGACTCCAGGTGGGAGGTGACTGCTCACCTGCTCCTCCACCGCTCGCAGCCCTGGGCGCTGAACGACTGCTTTTAAAAAGCCCCCGTCACGGCTGTGGCTTTCTGATGTTATTGCTGATTTGCTTTAAATAATGTTCCAGAATCTTACTTCTGCCGAATTCAGGGAAATTTAATAGCTCCCATTCGAAGGTAGATGCACACGCAGTCTCCTACACTGCTGCAGTGCGGAAATTCCGAACATCTCAACGCCCCGCCCACCGGGCCCAACGACAGGCACAGTCCCTGCTCCGTAAGACCCCACATTTCAATGCTGTTTTTGTTTTCCTGCCTTTCTTATCGTCTTTTCTGCAGAGAGCAGGATCTCACCACAGCCACCCCTCTGCGTAGCAGCGTATAATGTAGGCAGCAACACGCTTATTGAATTCTGCGGACATTACCCAGTTTGATTAGTTTATCCATAATGCGGAGGGTGCTCACTCTGGCTCCACACTAAATCATGCTGAAGGCAGCGACTCTGGAGGGCACAGGGCTGCGGGTTTCAGTGGTGTTTGTTCCTTGAGGCAATTGACATTCAAAGCACAACAGAACACACTAAGGACCACCTACTCCTGCTGATCCATCCAAAAATGGAAAATAAATTAGTGACAATAATGAATTCTTACTTTACAAGTGAAAACAGGCGGTTTGTGTGTTTATGCTTCTACGTTGTCAGCTGGAGAAGAGAGGGTTGTGTGTGAACCCATCGGCCACAGGTATGTTTATTTTGTGAGTCAAAATTCTGCTCTAGTTGTGACAGAAATGCTGTTGGTGGAGACTCACAGTCTCACACGCGGCCCTGCAAACCACACAGCATCCGGCAGACTGAACGGTTGTGGAAAATAAAATATATGAGCGTTTCTATTTAGAAAGCAAGGAAAACAGCAGCTGAAATTTCCTTGACCACCTTAACACAGCAGTGATAATGAACTGATTTTTATAAAGCATCCTTCGGGAAGGCCGGGGACCCCGCATACACAGATGGGCAGGGGGCCGTGGACGGGGTCTCCCAGCGCCGCACGGCAGCCAGAGTTCCCAGAAAAGTATTGATACTTAAGGTGTCTCAGTCAGTTCTAGTGGTAATTACAAATACAAATGGCAAGTATTATGAATACTAATTTTTAGTGTGTAACTAGTATGAAGGTTTTGTTAAATATAAAATTGAAAGTTCTCAGAATTACGAATCATTTGTTCCTAGAAACTGGAGGCAAAGGCAGCATTTTGCATCAGGGGCCCGTGCGGCCCACGAGCTTGGCTCAGGTCGTGTTTTGGTGTCACTGCTCTGAGGTCCCGTCGCTGGTGACTCTGCGGTGACCTCACTGCTCCGTGGTGGCCCGTCTCAGGGTTGGGCCACATCCACAGTCTCTGATAGAAAAGAATGCTTTCGTCTAGACAGAAACCTGGGGAAGACATTTGTTCCTCCGTGCATTCAGCAAACAGTCCCTGAATGTTTTCAAGACGCCGGTGCCATGCTGGGCACTGGGACGTAGGGGTGCACACAGGAGGTGGGGACGGCTTGGGGTCCCCTGCGATTGTGAGGGTGGGAGCGCTGGACAGACAGCCACGTGCACAAACGAGCGCTGCCGTGGAGGAGCGTGCACCGCACGGGGCCGTCTCCCAGCCGGGTGATCGAGGACGGCTTCCTCACTGTCAACTGCGAGTGCTGGGAACTGGGCACAGACTCGGGGGCACAGGGCTTGTGGGGAGCTCTGAGCAAGAAGGAAGGGTGGTCTCTTGATGGAGGTGGGGACGCCAGGGTGGGAGGCCATGGAGGCCAGAGGGAGGCCAGGCCGGGAGCAGCCGGAGAGACAGGAGGGCAGACTGCGGGCTCTCGGGGCCTGCTGAGGGCGGTCACCTCCAATCTACGCAGGACGAGAATCCAGTGACATGGAGGAGGCGGAGAAATAAAGTAACTTATTCCCATTAAAAAATAAAAAATCAACCTGCTTGAAGCGTGGAGGAGGCATGGGGGGAGGCGAGAACGGCAGGGTAAAGTGCAGAGGGTAAAGTTCAGGAGAGAGAAGAGGGCGGGGGAAGGACGACACCTGGTGGTTTGGGAACAGAGGACTTCAGGGCTGACCGCACTTGTCACAGAGGCAGAGGGCGCGAAGGAAACTTGTCCCCTTATCACACCTCTGTGTGTTCATCCCAGTGTCTGGGGCATAATTTCTCACAAATACTTATCCGATGTCTGTCCAATAAATAGTGAAGCACATAGACTCAAATGAACTTCCAATTAGAAGCCCTTTAGGAGGAATACAACCTTTAGCAATTAAATCTATTTTGCCAGTGGGAAACTTATCTCAGTTGGGAGTGGAGCTAACTTTATAACACATTCCTGATGATCTGGCTGCACATAAACAGTTACTAGCTTACTGTGAAGTTTTCTTACATGGACATATGACATAGAAAATTAAATTCTGGTTTATATTAGTTTCCTGGGAAGCATGCCTCAATGTTTAAGAATTCAGAATGATTCTTCAGAAGTCTTTAAATTGAAGGTTGACATATAGAACGTTTGGCCCAAGTCACTTACCTCACCGCAAAAGGCTCATTATTCTCCTATGCAAAATTTCTGGCAATGCAGTTGAGAATCTCTCAGAACAAAAAGTGCTGTAACCATTCAGCTCATAATTCATTCACCCGACCTCTGCTGAACATGTGCTGTGCGCGGGACCCTGGGTTAGGTGTTGGGGGCGCAAAGATGGAAAAGGCCTCTTTCGTGCAAGATTTTGGTGTCGTGGAGGAGATGTATAATTTAGCAGAAAATTGCAAACCAATATTATAATTGCTAAACAGTTAAGGTGATTAACAATTAAAGATAGAACACTTTCGTTATGGTGACTCACCATATCCTGGGACTAAAATGATATTTTTGATTAGAACAGAATAATTTGATCAGAAGTCTCTCATTTCATGAGACTTATATGCTGAGAAACTTTAAACTCTATCTTGATGCCAGAAAAGTGGAATTTATAGGCTGTGGTTCTAAATTCCTGCAGGCCGATATCCAGGCTAGAATGAGGTATCTTATTAGCTCTACTTCATTTAATGAATTTAGTAATTAAAACTATGGAAACAATTGTGAAATGATTGAAGCCCAAGATTTAATCAAACCATTCATCCCTTTTTTAGTGAAAATTAAAGTCTAGTGAGAGTATGTTGCTAAAATCTTGCTCAGTATTATAGTTTTGTAGGTGTCTTAGTTGAAATGTCATAGCCATAAATATCACATTAATATTGAAGCACTAAATGATACTCTCTAATGAATCAATTTTTATAGTTACGTCAATTCAATAAAAGTTTTCACCTCGTCAGACATTAGAACCTATCTAGGGAAAACAGGTTTAAAAAAAAGCAAAAAAAAAACTTCTAAGAAATATTTCTTTCTCAATAAGATCACTGGAGCATGGGTTAAAAAAATTGTCTTGACCTTTTACAAAGTGCTCTGAAAAACCAAGTCCAGTCCTAGGGGAGGAAGCTCACCTGGTGAGGGCTTTGAAGAAAGCCGCAGGCAAACTTTGCAGCAGGTGAGGGAAGGGGGAGAGTGTCAAAATCTATAACGGGTAAGTACGAGACCTCACACGATAGCTTCACCGTCTAGTATCAGCCTTTTAGATAAACAGAACACAAGCGCTGTGGAGTGTGTGTGTGTGTGTGTGTGTCCTACGCAACTTGCCTGCATGTATTTCAGTGGACCAGCAGCATTTTTCAATGGCCGTGAATCCAAGATCAAAATTAATTGTGATGATGTAAGAATCTCTGAATTTAAAAAAATGCATAGTATTGCAGTCTTAGGTTCTTTTGCCAAACGAGTGTCTGATACGGGGACTCCACAGGGCAGCCTTATCGCAGACACGTGGCTTCGTTCCCAGGCACAAGAGGAGAACGAGGTCCTGGAAGGAGAGTCCGTTCCCTAGTCACCGTCAGACCTGTTGTTAACGTGCTCTTGAGAATTCTGTTACACAGTGGAAAACTGACGCGGTCTTCACGGCAGATCCCAGAGCGAGAGCCTGACGGTAACGCAGCGTCCATGGAAATTAGGGTTGTCGAGGCAGAAAGGACTGAGGTCTACTGGAAGGCAGACGTGAGGGTCGGCACAGCAGCAGGGCTGGGGTGTTCCGGAGGCTGCTGCGCATTGTCGGAAGCTTTCACGGCGGCGTCTTGGAGGAGGGAGCTGTCCTTCCTCACTGAGGGCACAGCACACAGTCACAGCCGTTGGACACAGAGTGCAACGTACAGGCTGGAATGTCTGCCTGCGGGACAGTCACTAAAACCCCACGATTCAGAAATAAATCAGTATGTCAACAGTTTGAGGAATTTGTGATGAGATTCTTTGCTCAGGGACAGGATGTCACCATGATCATAAGACCTTCCCACAGCTGGTTAATTTGGAAGCCTGTTTGCTTTTAAAGTGAGCTGCCAGGGGTGACCTGCAGGTTAACAGCAACACTGCAAGAGAAGCCCTAAAGTGGGCAGCTGCCAAGGGGCCTCCCGCCCGGACCTCATGAAGGCATGCAGCCTACCGCTCTATGGCAAGTGACATCAACGATAGTAACAGCAATAGGAAAGGTTAATTTTCTAATAGATAGGCAGCCTGAGCCTATTACTAGCCTATGGTAACGGCCCATCAATAGCTCCAGGATCAGAAAGGAGTTTGTACTGGGGACTCTGAGACCACCTTGACCAAGGTCGGGAGGTCGGCAGCTGAGGCAGAAGAGCAGAGGGATGACAGTGCAGGGAGGTAGACGGTGGCCGATGCCTTCCCGCTGCTGTCACCTCACACTGGTGGCTCCACCTCGGCCCATGGAGACATTAGGTTCCCAGCAGAAGCCCTGGGAGCCGGCAGGGCGGGGAGGAAACCCAGACAAGCACAGGCAAATGCAAGGGAGGGACGGGCCGCTGGGACGTCTCCCTGGGCTTCCCTGTGACTGTCACCAAATCAGCGGAACAGGAGGGTGTTCAGGACACGCATTCATTCAGCAAGTGTTGACTAATCCCTTATTCTCTGTGAGCGGGTGAATGTTTGGGTAGGAATGTAACGACATCAAGAATATTTTCAATTTCGGGTTTATAAAATACTAGCACTTATATGATCTAATTTTGTAAATAGCTACCTTGGGATGGATTTAAAATAGCCGACCTATCCTGGTTGTGTGTGATGTGCACACGCATGTGTGTGGTTTGCACACATGCAGGATCTGAGCCCAGCCCACCGCCGGTGCAGCAGGCTCAAGTCAGAACAGCCGGGACTGCAAGGGGCTGTCACAGGGATGTTCTCAGAGGAGGAGGGAGGAGTCACAGGCACGATTTTGTCCTGAGGGTCGGTGAGGCAGGACTAAAGCCAGGAGTGAAAACCAAGACTCCAACGTCCACACTTGGAACACAGTGAGCTCACAGACGAAAGCAGACACAAATGTTTCAGGAAACGAGATTTATCAAACACCAGGCCTGCCGTGGATGCACCAACCGCGTGTGCTGTGTGTGTGTGTACACAACATGCATTGCAAAACTAAGAAGTCTGCCTCCTACGGGCCCATTTCCCAAGCAAGATGCAAGACGTTTTTCATTTGCAGCAGAGCAACAGTTCTCTCTAAATTATCCATTTCACTTAAGCAGAATTTTTTTTGGGGGGCTCAGTAATAAAATGAAGGAAATGAGCTGGGTCGTTTGTTCTCTTAATGCCTGTATTAATAAAGGCTCTGCAGGACTGAGTCTTTCTCTTCACTCTGTGATATCAAGGCAGTTTCATTATCTACTGCAAAATGTAATAATAAGTCCCTGAGTTGACAAGTCACTAAATTATGCAAATATTGTGACAGAACATTGCTCTTTTTTTTTTATTTCACAAAATAAGAGTGATTAGTGGAGGCTTAATACATTTTATACAAAGGGGAAACTATTTTTCTTAGAATCAACAATAATACTATTTACCTATTTTTAATCGGTAAACACATGGGCCTCTATCTGGAATTATATGAAGATATATCAGATGTAATGTCCTAAGGGGTTTCCACTAACTCCCTTTCTCTTCCACCTCACCTGAGGGCGTCGCTAAGATTTCCACCTGCTCCAACGTCCTATAGTCCTCTTTTTTATAGTGCAGGGAAGGGATTGCTCTGATGGGTGTAGTAACAGAACACCAAATCCTGCTGAATGCATTTTAAAGACTTTTCTCAAGGAAGCATCTATCAGTAATAAATTAACATAAAATCAATCAAGTGGAGAAACCTTATCATCATTCTTTGATTATGTTTTGAGAAAGATAAGTTAATTATCACAAGTGATTTTAGCTTTTCAATAAACAGTGCTAAAGGTATCATTTATTATGAGCAAAGTATGGGCTAATCTAGGATGCACCTGCCATTTCTGTTTTCCTAACTTAATCTTATTTGTATTTTGTCAGTTCCCCTCTTAGCCACTTGGAATTAACTCATTTGGCCACTGGATATTGGCCCATGCAGATCAGAATTGCATAAACATAAATTTTACTGAGAAGTAAAATACAAAACAGAGAGATATGCAGTCTAAGTATAATCTGCTCCTTCCTGTCCTCTTCCGAGTAACACCTGTATTGCTCATTCTTATCATTTTAACCATTACAAGTACAAATCCACGAAACGGTTGCGCGGTTACTCATAACAGCAGCCCCAAGTTCAGTCCTGACCAAATGAACTGCAAATAATTCCTTAGAGCCGTAAGGTAAGATCCCAGGTGTGTGCTGCTCAGAAGAGGGGTTTACACCAGGTCTGCGAGGACACTTCCTGCGATACATTTATGTGCTTCCCCAGACTTACCTTAACCAGTTCATTAACATGGCATCCACGTAGTTATGTAAGTCAAAAACTTAGAAGTTATTAATATCTCAAATAACATACATCTCGAGTCGATAGTCTCTCCACCCCATGTCCGGAGTCCATCTGTCTTGAATCTAGTCTCTTCCCCATAGACACCCTGAAGTTGGCCCGGCTGCGGCGTTTCTGTCCCGACTCTGACACCCCCCCTTGTCATCTCTCTGCTCCCCCTCACCCGTCCGGGGCCGTTCCCCACGCCGTAGCTCCAGTGGTTATGGCTGGAAGGTCGTCAAGGAAGACGGCACCGTTCCCAGAAACTCTCTAGTGTCTCCCTTGTTTACATCGGCTGAAATGTAACCTGGGGCCTCTGTCCCCTCCTGGGAGGAAGCTGACCCGGGAGCAGGACACACCCCGGTGCACCCTGTCCTGTCTCCCAGGGCTGTGCCCTGCAGTGGCCCCGACATGCTCTGTGCAGCCGGCACCCTGTGACCACCCCGTGACCACCCCGTGACCACCCCGTGACCACCCCGTGACCACCCCGTGACCACCCGCTGACTCTGGCAGCTTTCGGGTTTCACTTACCTCCACTTTGCTCACGCTAAGCTTCATCCTGCCGTGGTCTTTGTCTGCGATGCCACGCAGTAAATATAATATTTATATGCCAAATTTATATGTAAATATGCCAAAAAGTAAATATATTTGACTTGTGTAACTTCATTTTGTCTTATTTCTCAATTTGGATTTGCTCAGAATCAGCTACTGGAAACTTTCACGCCCCAATAACCATGTGTGACATTATTTATGGCTGAATTTCTAATAGTGGCATTTGGGGTACAAAGGTTAGCTTGTACCCACATTTTAAATTATTACATTTTTGAAAGGAAATGAATATTTTTCCTCTTCTGGATCATTGCCCCAAGCTATCGTCTATTCTCAGAAAGTTTTAGAGGAGACATTTTTTAAATCAAAGCCTTATAGCATTTTATTAGAAAATTGTATTTCCAGTGAGAATTTTATTTCCATGTCAAATAAAACCAACAAAGATTTACTAATTACCTCCTAAGTGTCTTTATTATATATTATAGTCATTTTAAGAATTCAAAGAAAATTCAAGAACATCCCTGCTGAGGAAAAGCTTGTAATCGATTCTGAGAAATAAGATATAAATACATGATGAGTACAATAACAAAGTACCACAACGTCCATTTTTAAACTTATTGTCAGATAAATTCTGTTGACATTCATTGCTTCCGCAGGTCCTATGGAGTGGCTGGGGGGGCTGTAGGAAGGAAACGGGGCTCACGGTTTCAAGAGACACAGCAGGCAGAGCAGCACCAGGCAGGTGACAGGCCTGTGTACCTGGGTGGAGGCGGAAGAGACTAAGACACGTTTGTGGGGCAGAGAGTGAACCTGCTGGGATGGTGCCACGTGGCTGGAAGGTCAAAAATGGGCAGAGGATGGACTCTCGCTCATCTGCAGAACTGGAAGGAAGTGTGGAAATCTGGAAAGAACATCACCCACAGCTCAAAATAGCAACTTTCTGGGTCTGACGTGGGCACGTCCCGTGGCTGCCCTGCGGCAGGTACAATCCCTTCACCCGATCCTGTGCGTAAGGTCACACCTAGCCCCGCCCCGGAGTGTTTGGGACCGGGAGGTGAGACAAAGCCTCCGGCAGGTGCTTTAAAAGCAAGGGAATACCAGCAAATGTAAATTATTTATTATTTAGAAACAAAGACATCAACAAGTTATTGAACTAGGAACATTTCGTGTTTGAATCCAGTGCTGGGAAAATGTGAGTGGATTTCTTTGTAAGGGTAGACAGGCGTCAGGAGGCGGATGTGATAGTCAGTAATTCATCACGTGATGCAAACATCTGGCTCATCCTGACGGTGCAAGCTCACAAGTGCTAACTGTGTTATCGCAGAAATCCGAGACGAGGACATGAAGTCCAGCGGGTGAAATATGGCGATGGAGCGCTGGACGGCGAGAGTGGTTTGGGAGGCTGGTGACCGTGCGGCACGTGCACAAGCAGAAGGAGCCTTCACGTCCCCGAGTGTGCTGCTGTTTCACCAGACAACACACCTATTACTGGGAGGAGGAGTCGAAATCATTTTCCCCAATCTGGAAATGTTAAAAATACTTCTCTAGATGTTTCTTTTCATAAAATTCAGAGATGGGTGGGCTTATGTATTTGTTTCTTCTTTTGGGCTTAGTAGCGCAGAATGGCTCAAATTGTCAGTTCATGACTGTCATCGTCACCCACTGAAGGACCCTAACCTGTTTTGTTATGTGATTTTTCAGTTCAGAAATTTCCATTTGCTTCCTTATGTCTTCCATTTCCTGCCTGAGAATTTTAATTTCTTTGCTGAGGCTTTGCTGCCTTTTCATTGTTTCAGTCTTGGTTGTGATGCTTCCGGAAGTGTCTTTAGGGGGGCTGCTCTAAGATCTCTGTGGGGTCACCCCGCACCGCTGTGCTGTAGTCACCTCCTGCCTGTCCTCCTCCATCACCTGTGGTCTTCCTGCCTCTTGGAGTGACGCGTGACTTGCTGTTGAGCTGCACACTTCCGGTGTTATGTGTAGGCTCTGGGTCTTACCTCTCCCACGTGACCCTCTGCTTGGGGACATCTTTCTGTGGAAGCCCAGGTCCTACGTGGCCTCCGCAGATGGGGGAGGCAGCGTTTGGGATCGTGGCGGCGGAGGGCAGTGGCTGTTGTCCAGTGGTCTTCTGCCTCGGTGGGCAGCGCCTTTCTCCTGCTGGCATTTTGGGGTTGCTGGCAGCTTCTGCTCTGAGTCTGGGAACACCCAGGGTCTCACTGCGCTGCCGTTCTTGGGTCCTGGGGAGGCCAGCCCATCCTGGGCCTTTGGAGTCTTTTTGCGCTTGTTTTACGCACAGTGTTCAAGTTTACTGGTCGTGCTTCATGGAGAGAACAGGGAAAAGTGTGCATGTCCCAGCTTCCCAGAGGGAAAGCCCCTTCCGTTCTTTTTTGACTTATGTTTTTACATTGTATTTTTAGCCCTTGAGAATCAGGGTCCTGAGAATATTATGGCTGAAGGACCAGGAATGCCAGACTGGGCCTCAGGCCTGTCACGGCTTCAACCTGTGTCCTGTGGAAGCCGTGACACAGACACGAGAAGGGACGATCCCGGCTGGTTTGCTGCGGGCTGTCACCCTGTGCCCGCGATGGCTGTAGAATCTGTCATGGTTAAAACCGGAATATCCAAACCGAGAGTTAAACAACAGTGCCAAAATAGTTAAAACTATGTAATTTGAAATATTTGTTTAAAAAAGAAAATTATGTATTCATGTAAAATAAAACAAAATGTTTCTTTATAGTAGTAGCTGAATATTAAACACTTAAGCACAATTACATTCTTGTTACATATTCACTTCATTTAAAAAGTCCTTGTCTCTATCTATACTAATACTATATTGTTAGTATTTTAATAAATGATTACTTTTCAATTTTTTAAATTTTTTTAAAAAAAAATCTGCATTCCTTTCAAAGTTTTGTATTATGGCCACAAAATTTTTACATTTTCAACACTTTGAATCAACTGTAGCTTAAAAAATAAGTACTTGCACTGTAGGTGCCGGGTACTAAGCGTACTTCGAGCAAATCTGCGGAGGGAGGAATTTTTCAATTCTATCCTTTTTACAGTAAAATATTGAGTATTTGGTGGCCAAATATTTTGGCCCCGTTCAAAGCACCTTTATTTGCCACTCATTTTTTTAAGGCAAAATGCATCAAATAACTTGTCTCTAGTTATAATTTTTGAATATTTCATTAAACTTACATACTGCAAAATCATAGGACTTATGAATGTTATCTCATTTAGTACAGAGTAGATATACACCAAATTTAATTTTTCTAATTAAAAAAATGGGAACTCTAGCAAATGACTCTTTCTGTGTAGATACAGCCCAAAGCACAATTATGGAATTTCAAAATTAGATCTTCCCCAGGGTTTGCGCCAGCGTCTCGTAGTTTGCTCTCTGTGGCCACTGCAGGGGGAGACTTCACCGTGACCCTGTTGCCATGGAGAAAATTTTGGGCACATTATTTCTTGAATATTCGACTAAAGGCCACCAACTAACTGAACAAAATGACAGGTACCCTTAGAGTCCTCATTTACAAAAATGTTCAAAATTGTCGGACAATTAGGTTGATTTACAAAGTAAATTCTTTAAAAGCTCAAACATTTCTAAAATTTGTTTGATGACGGGCAAAAAGAGAAAGCACAGCCGCCGCTCCAAAGTAATTTTGACACAGAAACATCGTGATGCAGTTGCTTGAGTGTGTGGATCTCTGTGTGTGTTAATTTTAACAACCACAACTTCTAGATTAACTGCTGGACTATTGCAACTTGTTTGTGCACAATTATAAATGGTATGTTCTTCAACAATTTCAAGTAAAATTCTGATACGCGTGTTTCCATTTTAGCAAGAACACTGTTTTTCACCGTGCAACTCCACTTCACCAAAATTCACATTTGCATTCTTACCACAAAACAAATAATTTTTACTTCACCCTTGAAGTAAATTTACAACCAAATTTTCAGCAGCATTCGCAAAAATGCCAGGCATTTCACTGTGCAAACACTCTAAATCCAAGCCTTCAATATCCCTAAATTTCCCAAATCAAGGAGAAGAAGGAAACACCCCCAGGCTATGATGACGTCATCTGCAGACTTGGGGCGGGCTGACGTGAGGTCACACGCGCTCTCCTCCCCTCTGGGGACCAGCTGTCAGAGCAGGGAGGGTGGGACGGGTGCTCTCCCCTCTGTGTTGCCAGCTGTCATCTCTAAGGCTGTGACGCGTACCTGCATCTCCGTGTCTCTAACTGTCAAGGTCAGGGAGCAAAGCGCAGTCCTTCCTGTACCCTCTATGCATTCCTGCACTTGTTAGTGTGAACCGGAATTTGGGATCCAAGTTATCACAATTGTCATTACACTGTCTCTCCTTGTGGTGAATATATTTGTATTTTTTATTTTATAATTATAGCTTCAATACTTATTCCTACTTAGTCAATGCTTAGTTAATTTTGAGGTCACGAATCATCATGTTACACTAGAACTTCTCTATTGTAAATTTACTTATTATCCAAAATTGTGCTGAATTTACGTTGGCCTTGAGTAATTTGATGGGTGGAATATTTAAACAATAAACACTTGGGTTCCTTTTTTTTTCTCTTGGATGATGAAACACCACTTCCTGAGTGTATTAGAGAGACCGACTCCATTTGTGATGTTTGGCCTTGGAGCACTTAGCCCCTCCCCTGTCTTCCCTGTGGGCCGCACACCTGGCACACCTGGCACACCTGGGCAAGCACATCAGACACCTGACTGCCGCCTGCCACATTCAGACCTTGCAGCCCACAGCGTGTGTGATCTCTCCCCCACGAAGGCCCAGCCTCACCTGCCCTGTGGTCCCCGGAAGTCCCCATGTGTGAGCACTCAGGCTCGGCGGCCCGGCATAGGGTGGCGGTGTCAGTCTGGACATCAGAGCCACCTCTGGGCAGGTGGGCTTGTCCCTCTCTCTGTGGATGACCACAGAAGGATGAATGTGGATTTCGCCATTCAAGCCCCTCCTCCTTCAACACTCTGCAGCCGTAAATGTGCCTACCGTGGTGGCTCTGCCGGGTGTCCACAGTGCTGTGACACTCTCCTATCCAGGGCCCATCTGGGGCCTGACTGACCACTGAGACAGTCTCACAGGGGGGGACGCAGCCAGGGGACGCTGTGTCACTCCCCAACTTGGGCAGGGACCCTGGAGCTCCTGGTGCCCTTCAGGCATCCGCACTGGTGTCCCCGCAGCGTTCGCTCGGGGCCTTCTGGGCTGCGGCAAAGCTGTCCTGGTGAGGCCAGAGAGGGCATGTCCGGTCCCAGACAGGTGATGACCCCAGGCCCAGGGCGTGTCCGGTCCCAGACAGGTGATGACCCCAGGCCCAGGGCGTGTCCAGTCCCAGACAGGTGATGACCCCAGGCCCAGGGCGTGTCTGGTCACAGACAGGTGATGACCCCAGGCCCAGCCCAAGTCTGACTGTGACCTCGCTGAGGAGCCTGCATGAGAGCTGGCTTTGCTAACAAGCTTCCAGGCTGTCAGCAAAACAGGTGATGGCACATGCTTAAGCTGCTGCTTGGGATCGTTTGTTACGCAGCCAACACAGGTGTCGATGACTGACGCACCTAGTTCTGTTTCCCAACAAGTAGCCAAAAGCCATTCTCATTTTTATTTGTTTACAAGTAAACTACTTATTTTTGGCTTGAGCATAGATTTTTTTTTAATTTTCTAAAGTCAGAGACATTCATCGAAATAGATATCTCTTTGCCATATTTTGCCTTTTATTTCAGCATTTCATTTGTCATAATTTCTAATCTCCTTATTTTTCCCCTTTACTGCATTTGGAGATTTTCAAGTTTACCTTCGGCGCTGACCCTTTCTGTAGGGCCGGCTGTGGTTCCGGTTCCGGCGAGGCTGTGAGTTTCTCTCGGACCTCGCGCTGTGCTCCGACCTTCACGCCCCACCCAGGTCCCCTCCCCTGCTGCTGCCATGGACACGGCGCCCTTCAGCCCCCACGGAGCTCAGTGTCCGCGCTATTGAAAATGCCGGCGAACACTACGCACTGTCTGCTTACCGACCACAGCGTAGAGCTTCCGAGTATATATGCACACTCTATTCTTTTTTTATAGCACTTGACACCATTTCTCGTACATTTGCTTCTCTGCACGATTATTTCCTGCTCCTGCCATCAGAAAATGATCTCAGCAGAGGGGCCCTGGTTCCTGACGGCCTCTTTGTCCCTCTGTCCTGAGTACTGCCGGGCTGGCGGCAGTGCCTCAAGAAATACTTGTTAAATTGAATTTTATTTTATTTTATTTTTTTAAATTCAGGATATTATGAGGGTGCAAATATTTTGGTAACGTGTCATGTGTTTGCCTCGCCCATGCCACGGCTACAAGCATGCCCTTCCCCACGCAGTGCACTCTGCTTTTGAATTAAATTGAATTTTGTTTCTCATAGAACACACTTGTACTCTTTCATCTTTACTTTGTTTTTCTGCATTTCCACTCTACCTCTCTCTGGGCGTCGTCACCCACCGACGGGGCGAGTGAGGTCGTCTTACTGCTCACGCTCCGCTGGGCGGTTGTGGGGACCCACTCTCAGGTTCCAGTGGGTCAGTGGAGGCACAGCCCAGGGCCTCAGGGGTTTTGTTTGTTTGTTTGTGTTTTTTTGCCACTAAACAGAACTTGATGGTTTTGATAAGATTACTGTAACCCTGGCATCATGTAACATTATCGTTGTGCTGTAGGATGTTCCTACATTTTCCCTGGCCACCCTAAACGCCTGCTGTCAGCGGGCATGGGTGGCACCAGGCCTTGGATCCATCCAATGTCCTAACGGAGGGGACGGAGGCAGCTGAGAGGGAGTCACCTGTGTGACAGATGCAGGGTCTGCCTCTGCTGTCCGTGAAAAGCCGTTTCTCTGGGACGGGTCAGGACAGAGGGTGAGGGCAGCCGCCGCGTCCATCTTTGGCCCTGACGTCCTCTTCCGGAGTGTGAGTTTGGGTTTGGACCCGATGCTCACTCCCAGACACTGCCTGCCGATTCCCAGCTGTGTTGTAAGTCTGCGTTCCTTACCACATAGTCATGCACATTTCGTTGGGAGGTAGGAAAAGGTGACTTGATAAAAATCAGCTCTGCAATACAACTCAAACGTTTCTATGTTAGTTTAAAATGTTGATTTAAATTACCATGTCTAAAATAAGTCTTAAAATAGTCTCCTAATTTAACCATCATTCCAGCTCTAGCTGTCCTATCTACCTACCTATTTGCCTATCTACCTAAATCTATCTAAATTTATCCATATCTCTAGGTACAGAAACACTCCCATCCACCTCTCTCTCCCCAAGGAACTTTTTTACAAAGTAACAACGTTCCCTGTTTTCCACCCTGGCCGCAGGTGCCGGCGCCCTCGGCCGTCTCCACCGCGAGCCGGCACTGCCCTCTGCTGGCCTCGCCGCAGCGCGTCTTGCTTTGCGCCGCAGGTGTAGATACTGTTGACAACAGAAATAGGAGCAGCGGGAGGTTTGCATTTCCTGAAGGGCTGGAACCTGGGATCTTCCTTCCTGATTTACAGCTACGTGTTTCAACTGGAGTTACAGCCGCAGGGCAGAGCTGAAGGGCTCTGTGTCCTTCTAGATTTTGTTAAGGAATATTGAAAATTCCTTTGGCTTATATTTCATGTTTTCCTTTTTAATAAAAAAGTTTGTATAGAAATTGGTTACAAGAAGCCACATAATATCATACCTAGGAACGTGGGTCTGGCACCAGACGCAACTGGTTCGACTCACTGCTGCACCACTGACACCTTGGACAGGTTACAAAATCTCTCCTGTTCCTGCTCTCTCACAGGTAAAATAGAAATGCTGACAATAAACTTACCTTGCAAGGTTTCTGTGGGGATTCAGTGTGATCAGAAACATGAACGGTCTGGACAGAATCCACAATCAATAGGTATTAGTTGCTACTCATTATTAATGCCTTCGGTCGTTTGTTTAAGTCGTCTGGCCCAGCCAGGGGGCCCGGGAGGGACAGGGAGGGAGACATTCCTGACGGTGCATCCTGCACTGCCGGCCTGAGACCTCCGGGTCTCCCGGCTCTGGCTGCTCCTGTGTCCCCTGGATGCAGCAGCCCGGAAGGATGCAGGTGTCCTGGCAGCAGAGAGACCAGGTAGGTGCTGGTCACCTCCTTAGGCGAGGGTGCACAGGAACAGTGAAAATGCAAGGCTCTGTGTCACAGAAAACTCTAGATGTGGCTGCAAAATCTGCAGGCTGAGTTGACACAGGTCAAAAAGAGAGAGAAAAAAAAAAAAACCCCACAACTGACTGCAGCAGAGGTTTCAGGCTCTGTTATGGATGCTGTGAAATAGAGCTGACTGGCTGGGACTTCTCCAGCAACTGTGGGGTGTCAGCTGAAGCACTTCATGTACAGAAGAGATAAAACACATAAACAAGTAGTGTACCATGAGGTACCATAACTGCTCACAAAGCAGTGTATTTTTATTGTTTTTTTAGTTAATGAATCTGCTCATCCTCGTCTTGTCTACTGTAACCTCCAGGATTTGCGTGGGTGTTGGAATAAGCGTTGTAACGACTCGCCCAGGAAGAGCGCGACATTTTCCTCCTCTGCAAAGGTAATAGGAACATGCACGGAGAATGCCGAGTTCCAGCGGACTTAGTCCTAAAGTATCACAGCACGGGCTGTTGCTAGGAGAAGCCGCAGGCAGTGTCTTCAGGTGGTCGCTGCCATGGGCGGAAGCAGAGCTGGAACCTCCCAAGCTTGGGAGACTGACCCCTGGGCCATAAGGTGGGCGACCTCTGACCTGCCAGGTGGCCTCCTGGAGATGCCACACCAGGAAATTGGGGTAATGATGTTTACATCCCCTCGGTAGAGCATCAGGGGAACACTATGCAGCCATTAGACTGACATTTGTAAGGATTATTTTTCACCTAGAAAATGCTAACGATATATCTTTGAGTGGCACAAAAGTACAGACCTGTATATATGATATGATTCCAACAACGTAAAGGAAAATAAAAAGGGAAATAAAGCAGAAGTGAATTCAATCCTGGGACCATTAATAATAATCTCATCTTCTACAAGTATGTACTGACAAAGTATATTTTCAATGTTTGCCAATGTAAAATGAATTATTTTATTGTAAATGTAACTACCACTTAGTTCATAATGAGAATCTTTGATTGCAAAAAGAATAATCCTTTATCTCTACATAATAGGCTTAATTTAAAAATGATACAGAATTTCATCAAATGCCTTTTTTCATTGTCTACAGATGTGGATAGTCCTTTTGATCAAGAGATATGATCTAGTAGGCCACCAAATTAATCTTACATTCCTGATGTTAAAGATTATTATTTTAATATATTATTCAATTCATTGAACAATTTATTTATAATTGTTATATGTCTTTCTATAATTACTATTGGTCTTGTCAGATCTTAGATATCAAGACTTTACTAGTTTTATAAACAGGATAGATTTTCAGATTTTCATTACTGTATGTGTTGAAACAATTATTATTTTTAAAAATTTGGTCATGTTTGTTCCTTGATAGAGCTCAAGTAAACCAACCAGACCTAAAACTTTACTGGTAATAAGCTTTGATTACTACTTCAGTTCTCCCCCTCCACCAAGATCTATGCATAATTGGTTTTATATTTTTTTTGAGGCAATTTATGATTTCATAGAAAATAGTTTATCTCATGAATATTTAAGATGAAGAGCCCCAACTAGGATGATTTTAAGAGATTAAGTTGTAATTATGTCTTAGCGAGTGATACTTTATATCTATAAAATATAATAGAATTTCTGGAATAATTTTCAGCAAATTTGGATGTCATGTCAATTGGGATAGCTGATAACAAGTAACAGGAGCACCATCAAATCAGGCGTAAGATGACCGATATACACACGTGTGCGTGTGTACATATGCACACACAGGTGTTCTAACCGCATGACAGGTGGGGGTCCCAGGAGCAGCGCTGCGGTCTCCTGTCTGCTCTCGAGTCCCCCGTCCGACGCTCACAGGTGTGCCGGCTGCATCCCAGAGTTGGCGGCCGGTCGGGTCAGCCTTTCCAAGGGCCACGTGCAGAACACTTTCATCTCAAAGGCTGGCCGCTGTCATTTCTTCCACCTTTTTGACCTCTCCGTTTCTTGTCTTGGCGGTTCCTGCGGCACGTTGGTGCGACCCCCGCAGCATCCGGGCACGCGCTCCCGGCGCGGGGGCTCAGTCCCCGGCAGGGCCTTGGCCGCCCGGAGCAGCTTCTCTCAGTGACGCAGCGACCGGGCAGCCTCCCAGTGGCGCGTGCAGGTGTTCGCACCTGCCCTCGCGGGGGTCCGGGGTCCCCACTCGCGCTGTGAGCGCACCTGGCGCTGCTGTCACCCAGCCGGGCAGCGGGGACAGCGCGCCCTCTGGTGGCTTCGTTCTCTAGCGCAGGAGCTGCAGTGTCAGGGGGTTATCAGTGACAAAGTCACATCAGTGAATTTTAGAGACACCAGTAAGGGCCAAGGTTCCTCATTTCGCGTCCTCCAGCAGGACCCACGACTCCTGGTTTGTGCGGAGCTCGGCGGGATCTGGTCGCTCACTTTGCAGACTCCCCGGAGGAGGCTGTGGTGTGAAGTCGCCTGACTGATGCGACGCCCAGTCTGCTTCTGCACCCGCGGGGGACAGCGAGTCCGGGGACCCCGGGGCCTGCCGACCGCACGGCGAGGTCGCAGGGAAAAGGAGCCGGGGACCCTGAAGGGCCCCGTGGGAGTTGTGTTTATCACGCCTATCCTAGTTCTGAGTCTGCTCCAAATACTGCCATCATGATACATAATCCTGCCAACAGAGTCAACAGGAACAGTTGCCTCACGCTGTCACCAGTGCTGTATTATAAGGGACTTTTTAAAAACTTTCCACCACAGTGAAACAATGAGTCTCAGTCGTTTAACGTGGGTCTTGCTAAGAATTATATCGGGCACTGTTTTACGTGTTTGTCAGCTTTCCTTCTGTGACGCGAGTGTGGTCAGGGGGAGGCTGCCACACCTGCCAGGCGGGAGAGGGACCGTCACCTGCACCCGGTTCTGGTTTGTCTGCAGGTGCCGAGTCAAGGACCCCGGACGGCCCCCGAAGCAGGAGCGGGGAGATTTCCAGCATTGGGTCTTCCGGGTGTCACGAAACCCCAGGCATCTCCCCTGCGGCAGGACCCGACTCAGGTGAGCATCACCATTGGCAGGTTTGCAGGGTCAGAGCCACCGGCCAGGGAGAAGCCTGCTGCACTGGTGCTGTGCCCGTCCCCGTTCTGGGAACAGCATGTCACCGTCGAGCTCCTCATCTTCAGTGACATAAATCGGGGATTTGTAGCAAGTCCATCTGTGTGTGTGTTTTCATCCCACCTTGGCCTGGTTTATTTTTCTATTGAATTGTCAGTCTCTCCTTACTGACTAGTGAACATGTGTATTCATTTCATATACATGTAAGCATATAAACATATGCTCTATATTTAGATAATAAATGCATTCAAATATATAGAAATACAGGTATAAAGATATTATATAAACATAAGTATACATTTATCAGTGATGATGGTCTTCCTAGGTACTGATGTAATTCCATATTTGTCAATCGTGTTTCGATTGTTTTCAGCACAGATATTTCCAGTTTTCTGTACAATTATTCCCAATCTTCTTTGAAAATAAAATTGGAGCATTAACCCAGAAATCCCTGATTTCCAGAGATGCTGGCTTCCCTGCGATGTGTGGCATGGCCGAGGGCAGGACCCAGGCCATGTTGTTCACGTTTGTCCACTTAGAAGTTCCCAGAGACCTGGGACTTTCCACTACTCTTAGGGAAAATCCAAACTGTTTGTAAGTTTGAAGACCCTGTGATGTGTCCTCTCCCACCTTGCTGCCCTGCCGTGGGCCAGCGCACGGTCCTGCTGCTCGCTCTGCCCGGCTCGTCCTGCCGGGGCTGGGCCTGCGTGGCCTCTGGCGCAGGGCTGTGCGGGAGAACTTCATGTTTCGGCTCCAGCTCTTGTCCCCGGACCAGCAGGCACTGGCCCCACAGCACAGCGCAGAGCCCCCGCCCCGTCCCCCACCCGGTCCCACATCCCGCACCGTAGCCCAGAGTGACCGAGCAGTGGTGTTTGTCACTTGTTCCGTTGCTTATTGTTAATGGGTTCGTTATCACCCTTCATTTCCCAGCTCGTTCCCACTGAGACGTTCCTGTCCAGCTTAAAAAGCATTTTGCTCAGTGTCTCGTGGTGTGTTAAATACATGCCACAATGTGATAAACACGCGATAAACACAGAATCACCACGACCTGCTCAGTCAAGGGAATTGCTGTCTTTGGACAAGTTTAGACATGTTCAAGAATGTATTATAACTATTAAAATTTCAGGAATTTATTATAATATGATATTCAAATAAGTAAAATAAACAAGTATTGGTATTATTTTGATGGGCTACAGTTGTAACCATTAAAAATAGATCAGTGGCTCGTCACCAGTGATGCAAGAAGACGATTTCTATCACTGGCAGAATTCTTGAGAAGAAAATCAGCCCTCAGGATTCTGAGCTTTAATTGTGTTTGTGTCAGCATCTTCCCTCTCTGGCCACTTCTCTTAGACATGCCGTGTGACGTGCATGACAAGGCATCGAGGCATCAGGCGATCGTGACCTAGATCGTGGGTGAGAGATCACTATTTCCCTGAACTTCACAGAGAGAGGCTTTTAATTGTTTTTTAACGCATAAATGCCACAGTTTGGAAGCAATGGATCTTCCTGAGATTTCTCCTATTGCTGTGTTAGGAGAAACAAAACGGGCATAGGACATTCTGTTACAAACACAACAGCACGGTTGTTTCCATGGAAACTGACAGGTGGATCCTTGGATACTGAAGGATGGAAAAGTGAGTGGTCCACCGTCGATTTCCCAAGCTTAGTGGAGCTCACGCTGTGAGCCCGCGAGAAGGGCGCGGCGGAGGGCAGCACCGTGTGCAGCCGCGATCGATGCCCGGGAGACGCCACGCGGTCGCTCTCAGGGAGGTCACAGTTTTATGTCTGCAAGTCCACACGCTCAAATGATTAATAATTTAGTGTTTATTGAACTTCGTGTGCAAAGGATCAATAATAAATATAGAAGAGTAAGCTCTTCCTGTGATAGATTAGATTTGAAGATGGTAAGATTTTAAGAGCACTTTCTATGTTGGATTTTATTCATTTTAATTTTTAAAAGAACAGGACAAAATTCAGCATGGTAATTGTGGAACACCATTGTTAAACATCCGTGTGTGTCTTACTGAGAGAATTCTGTGCACTTTTCTGGTATTTTAATTAGGTAACTAACATGTCGTGATAAGAATTTATTCTCCAACTTTTCAATTCCATTTGCACGTGTATCAGTGTGCCCTGACACACCTGCCAATGTGCCGGGACAGGCCCTGGGGACACTGGAGTGAAGAGAGAAGATGGAGGCGGAGAGGGCACGTGGGCACCTGCACTCACGGAGCCAAATTGGAGTGTTTACACCTAATTAGCTATTTTTCTTTAGCTGTCTTCTTTCTTAATTCCAAAAAATTCTGTTTCTTACACTGCTGGTGGGAATGTAAATTAGTGCAACCACTCTGGAGAACAGTGTGGAGGTTCCTCAGAAAGCTGAAAACAGAACTTTTGGGTATATATCCAAAGGAAGGAATTCAGTGTATTGAGAAGATGTCTGCACTCCCGTGTTCACTGCAGCACTAGTCACGATAGCCAAGATTTGGAATCAACCCAAGTGTCCATCTACAGATAAATAGATAAAGAAATTGTGCCGCCTATACACAATGGAATATTATACATCCATAAAAAGAATGAAATCCTGCCATTTGCAGCAACATGGAAGGAAACGAAGAACATTATGTGAAGTGAAATAAGCCAATAAGTGGTGGAGTGAGGACAGCTCTCTGCTCAACTGCCAGTAAACCGAACACAAGACATATTCCAGCAACGCCAGCGCTGAAAGGTGAAGGCAAGTCCATCCTGAAAGCTCAGAAGGAAACCCGGAACAGAAAATGACGTGCTGAACGAGCAGAAGGGTCTTTTACAAATCCTATGTCAGTCATATCAAATACAGCGAGACGTGACCTGCGGGAAATAGAGCAGAAATCCACGCTGAGGAAGGAGGCAGGGACGGAAATCGGTGCAGGCGAGGAGAGAAAACGCTTCCTGGAGAGGGAGCGTGAGCACGCGGCCTGCCGTGGGCTCAGGTTCGCAGGTTGGCCGTGGCTAACGTCTGTGACGTCACAGGTGTGATGCATCCATGCCAGTGTAGCTAGTTCAATGGGTCTAATTAGAGAACCAGAAATGAACCTTAGACTATATTAATATAAGGGTTTACTGCATGATTAAGGAGACACAGAAATGAAAAACCATAATATTATTTTTAAAGCATGAGTATAACTTACTACGTTCCAGGCTAAGGTCGGATTCCCACTTCCACACACGTGCTACAATAGCACAGACCTGTGCTGAGTGACTGCCCAGCTTCAGCAATTACAGCACTTTGGGAAATGTGTTCTTCTACCTCCAGCTGTTTGCGTTTTTTCAAGCAGATCTCAGACATTGTGTCATTTCACTCCTAAATATTAATAGTGCTGCAGTACCCTCTCCAACTGATAACAACTTTTAAAGTTGGATCACTATGTCATTATTATATCTAATAAGATAAAATAAAGTCATTTATTATACACAAAGATATCAGTCATGTAAAGATGCTTTCTAACAAGAAGACAAATAGTCATGGATATGCTAAAAATGAAAACCATATGATTCACTGTCTCTCAGAATTACAATAGCATTAACATATGTACATATTTGCACAGAAAGAGGAAATTGGCAGTTAATAATGGATAATTGGTAGTGAGATTTTCGTATTTTTCTTCCTTATGCTTTTTTGATTTTTCTAAATTTTCTGAAATAAGCATACACTTATTGCCATAAAGTGTTATTTATAAAAAGGAGATTTATATAACTATACATATACCACGGGCATCGGAACATTTCTCTTAGCAGACACAGCATTTTAAAATATTTAATGAGATGTCAACGTGAAGAGCCTTACAGCACCCTGATTTTGTGTAACGTTCTCCGGGCATCTTCACTCTATTGGAGGGTCTGTTTTGATTGTGTGGGTGCATCTGCCAGCAAGTAACCCTCCTTGACACCAGGGCAAGGTGTAGAAGTTTAACACGTATCAAACTACATCAACTTAGTCTTTGCTTAGCAACATGTCTACAAAAGCAACAAGCTCAGTGTTACTTAAAAAGTAAGTAAAGAGGAGATGAGAGAAGGCTGACATCTGCTCTAAGATTGCTTAGGAGAGGGTGGGTGATTAATCAGCACCTTCCATAGAGCAGATTTACTGGAAATGGCTTTGGAAATAATAATAAAAACGAACTATCTGGGGAAGAGCACCTTTCTGTACCAATTTAACACTTACTCATAAACGTCACTTTGCCGAAGGAAATTGAAATGTTTACCAGGGATGCATGTCTGAGCCGTCCAGACCTCGCTCTGAGGGCTCCACATTTAATGTGAGCCTTCGGGTGCTGCTACCTGCACCAGGCGTCAGGTGCCCAAATGGGTGATTTGGAACAGCTTCACGCACGAGCTTCGATCAATTTAGATTTACAGCTGATTTTCTTTAATCTGCAAACTTCTACACCTGACTTTGCTTCCAGCTTGGTAATTTTCCCATTGCTACTGAAAATCTGTATTTAATTCTGAAAAAAACATCACTTCAGTTCTCCTGAGAACATTTATTCCTATTCAATTTTTGCTTTATGGGCCAGAGAAAATAATTTTCTGACTTCTACTAAAAAGGTAAAAGTTACAAGCACAGATCAACTTAAAGTCTGCATACAATGTAACAGGACTGCAAAGTTTAAAGAACCCAATATATCTTTCAAATATTTTATTTGCAGAATTATGTACTATGATTATTTCTTAAAACCTTATCATTTCTTTGGTGGTTTTTGTTCAGATTGCAAAGAAAGCCTTTTAAGGATAATTTATAAATTTTAGAATTTGATTTCCTAATGATATGTGGTATTAACTTAATCTACTTAACATTTACCTTGTCCTTAAGACCTTGCTAAGTGTTTCAGATAGACTTTCAGTTCATGTTCTAACCATAACTATCGATTTAATCTGACCTTGCGGTTGGGCTTCGTTAGCTCACGCTGATGAGTTGAGGCAGTAGCCCAGGCAGCGCTTTAGGGAACCTGTATTTACATACCTTGCCAACCTTGTGGAATGCAAGTATTTTTGAACCTATCTTGCTAGGAGGACAGCCCTTTAAACATATGAAATGGACATTGACAAACAAAACAAACGAGACAGAAATACTCTGCTTGGAGAAACTCTGGAATTGTTTCCCAGGTATAGCGGAGAGAACTGACCAGTGCAGGGACTCAGCAGAAGAAAGTTGTCATGACAGCTGTTTTTCATTTTACCTGAAGCCAGTGTGTTGAATGCTCGGTCATTAGCAAAGCAAAAACACAATATACACCATTATTTAAGATTTCTAGCCTCTAAAAGGAGTACTTAGAGATGAATAGGAAAAGTACTTCTTAAAAAAAATTTAGACCAAAATTCTGGCACATAAGAGACAAAGAAGGTAAATTGTATTTATTGGTGGATCATCGTGAATGGAAATACAGCATAATAGGAAAGTCCAGAGTTTCACCAACGCCCACAGATTTGTGTACGACATTAACTATGAGATGCAATTTTTAAATGACACAGGTGAAGTGCCCATCCCTTCACAGGTTGCTGTAGCTATTATCATTTTTGATGGATTTGTCTTTGTGCTTCATACTGGAGCTAGGAGTGGATTGCAAACCCCAGCTGCAGTGTGACTGCTCTGGGTTTGCCTGCGTCCTTAATCTTACCATGGGTTTTATACCTCCCAGAGTTTTCTTTTTCACACTAGTGGTTTATTTTTCTTTCAGATTGAAGTACTACCTTTAGCATTTCTTGTAAGTCAGGTCTGGTGTTGGTGGATTTTGTCAGATTTTGTTTGCCAGAGAAAGACTTTCTCTCTCCCTGGTATCTGAAGCGTGGCTCTGCTGATGGCAGTACTCTAGGATGGCACTGGGACAAGCTGTCCCACTCGCTCCTGGCTGCCTGGTTCCCACCGAGAAGTCTGTTACCGGATGAATTGAGCCTTCACATGTCATTTGCTTATCTTCTCTTTCTACTTCTAGAATCCTCTCTTTGTCCTTGACCTTTGAGAGTTCGTATTATTACCTGCCTTGGGGAGTCTTATTTGGGTCAAATATGTTTGGGTTTCTCTGACCTTCCTCTACCTCATTATTTGTCTTTCTCAAGTTTTGGAAAGTTTTTTCATTATTATTTCTTTGAATAAGCTTTCTACCCCTTTTGCTTATTCAACTCCCTCTTGAACACCAATAATTCTTAGATTTTGTCTTTTGAGGTAGTTTTCTATATCTTGTTGGCGTTCTTCATTTCTTTCCTTATTTTTCTTTTTTTTCCCCCTCTGTGTATTTTGTAACAGCCTGTCCTTGAGGCCACTGGTTCTTTCCTGTTTGGTCCACTCTGCACTGAGAGCTGCTAATGAATTTTCAGTTTGGGGAAAAAACTTCTCAGTTTCAAGATTTCTGTTTTTTTTTTTTTTTTACTATTTTAATCTATTTGTCATATTTCTCTGATAAATTTCTGAACTGCTTTTCTGTTATCTTGAAGATCATTGAGTTGTTTTTTTTTCTCTGCTGTTTTGAATCCTTGGTCAGAGAGTTCACGTGCCCTGTGTTTTTAGGTCCAGTCACTGCTGTTTTGCTTTGATCGTTTGGGGAGGTCATGGTTCCCTGCTTGCTGTCGATTCTTGTGGATGTACATCTCTGTCTTTGCATTTAAGAACTAGCAGTCTTTTCTGGTCTTCTCTGCCTGTTTCAGTGTGGGTTTTATTGCAGGTGTGTGTAATTTACCTGTGGATTTTTTTTTTTTCCTTCCACTAGGTCACTGCCTCCTTTCTGTCACTAGATGGCGCCTTACGCCCAGGTTTGCTTTGGTTCTGGTGAACAAGCAGAGCTGCTGCCCATCCCACCTGGGGGAGGTCTCACCTGTTGCCCATCCCACCTAGGGGAGGTCTCACCTGCCGCCCATCCCACCCGGGGGAGGTCTCACCACTGCCGCCCGTCCCACCCAGGGGAGGTCTCACCACTGCCCATCCCACCCAGGGGAAGTCTCACCTGTTGCTCATCCCACCTAGGGGAGGTCTCACCACTGCCCATCCCACCTAGGGGAGGTCTCAGCTGCCGCCCATCCCACCCAGGGGAGGTCTCAGCTGCCGCCCATCCCACCCAGGGGAGGTCTCACCTGTTGCTCATCCCATCTAGGGGAGGTCTCACCTGCCGCCCATCCCACCTAGGGGAGGTCTCACCTGTTGCTCATCCCACCTAGGGGAGGTCTCACCACTGCTCATCCCATCTAGGGGAGGTCTCACCTGCCGCCCATCCCACCTAGGGGAGGTCTCACCACTGCCCATCCCACCTAGGGGAGGTCTCACCACTGCCCATCCCACCTAGGGGAGGTCTCACCTGCCACCCATCCCACCCAGGGGAGGTCTCACCTGCTGCCCATCTGTGAGGAGGAAGCTTTGTGACTCCCACATGCTCCTGCGCAGGCTTCAGAAATTGGAGAAAAGGTGAGTGGCAGCATGCAGGTGGGACAAGCTCTTTATTGTTGGGGGTGTGGATACAGCAGCGGCGAGAGCATGGCTGAGAACATGGCGCGTGCTTACATAGGGTTCTGAACAATAGTGGCAACACGCCATGGGAAAGTGCCCTCACATGGGTTCACACAGGAGGTAACACCTTGGTTACCTGAGTGTGCTGACTCACGCCTCCCCGGAAGGCCGGCTAACCAGGGGGGCTGGGCCGGAGAAAACCCTGAGGCAGTCATCTTAGTTTGGCCTAAGAACCCTGTTGCCTAGACAAATGCAACTTCCCTTACACTTCCCACCTGGGGAGGTCTCACCAGGTATCCCAGCAGCGCTGGGGGAGGGGCTGGCTAGTGGATCCCACCCAGGTGACCTGTGCAATGCACCTCCTGCACCTGGTGCGGACGAACAGCCCCTCTGACTCGGTGCCGCCTTGGGCTGAGTTACAGAGCAGAGCTCGCAGGGTCAGGAAAGGTAGCCTCAGCGCCCCGCTTTGTCTCTGGCTGTCCTCAGAGGATTTTTCCCTGCAGACAGTCCCAGTAGTTCCTGTGAGTTGAGGCAGGAAGAGGTCTCCTGCCAGGGAACCCGAGATGTTAAGGAGGCTGGGTGTCCCCCTTGTTCTCACTCTTTCCAGAGCAGAAACCGTGAGCTGAGGGAAATGCTCTGTGTTCCCAGTGCGGGGAAGGTGGGAGGGGGTGACGTCTCCATACGGACACCTGACCTCTTACCATCCTCTCAGAGAGTTCTCGCTTCTCCGTGGCCCTGGGAACTGCCTCATCCTCATGCTTGAGCTCTGAGATGTTGCTGCTGATGATCTGAGCACTGTACATTTGTTTTTTGTTTTCTGGGGGTGGGAGGAGTTGAAGCCAGTTTGCTTTGGGTGAATATACTGCTCCATGCAAGAGCAACAGTGTAGAAATAATCCATAATTATAACAAACTGGAAAAGAGTAATTTCTAATCTGTGCTTGTGGACTGTTTGCTTTTTTTTGTTTGTTTTTTTTTATAACAAACATACCCCCAAGTCCTTTAAAATCATCTTGGGGACACTTGAATTAATGCTTATCAACAGTCCAGATAAATAGGCTATTTTTGTTCATTTCACCTGCTTTGGATCATAATTGGAAAATAGAAGGATGTGCTACACATTTCTTATTTTACTAAAATTGTTTAGAAGTGATTTTAAGCTTATTAATCCTGAACTATATGAGGTAACAGAAGTTTTGATGTTATCATCCAAGTGTAAGTGGCTTCTTGTACATGAACCATCCACAATGCACACAGCAAAATCAGCTTTTAGTGGCAAATTGCTTACAGCCCCTGTAGCCCCTACACTATTTATTGCTCTTTCTCCTAGAGGCCAGGTATGAAAAAGAATAGAAATTGGAACTTAATTTTGCACACTGGCCACGTGGAACCGACATTTCTGCAACACAGTGTTTTTGTGGGAAGTGGGCATTTGTTAGGGAGGGTGAACTTGGAGCGCTAGAATATGAAGCAGTCGATTTTCAATCCCGTGGTGATTTTAATGTGCTGATACTAATCTGCTCTCCACTTAACCTTGACAACGGAATCGACTGACACAGAGACAGAGTTTCAACCCACACTATTTCTAAAATACCCACACTGCAGACTTTGCTCTGAAGGGAAACTTTCTGCAGCATTCACAGTGTATTTTTTCTCTCATCAAAACTTTAAATTCTTTCCTACGTGAAGAACATTTCGAGATGATTAGACTCAAGCACCAGAATTGGTCGTCGTCTTGACACGGAGACGAATGGGACGCCGTGAATGAAACGAGACTCAGACGCGTCCCTCGGTCCCCGCGTGTCCCCGAGCTACGGCTTTGGCGACGCGCACGGATTTGAATATGTTCTTGAATCGATTCAGGGCGCTCTGATGTGCGTTCTCTCTCTTCCCATACCGTGGACGTGGCTTCCCTGACAAGTGTGTGTGCTCCTTGGGACCCGAGTTCTGGTGCCGTTTGTGACCTCGGGCAAATGGCATTTTGTTCTGGCGTAGCTCTCTCATCCGTGCGATGGCGATGCTGCGCTCCGCACATCCAGATGCAGACGACTGTCTCGTGGCTGCCAGGCACCATTTCACCAAGCAGCGTAAGATACTAACGAGAAACAGGCGACGATTCAGAGCAAAAGCAAAACAGAAACCTCGAGTCTCATCCACAGTCGTGCATTGGCAGAACTGCTGACTCCTGCCACTTCCTTCCTAAGATTTATCAAGCTGAGAAACTTTGTGAAAAGATGAAATAGGTCAACGCAACACGTTGTTTCTCTTCTGCCTTTCGGAGGCGGGTGGATGGGGACCGAGGCCACGTCCCCCTGTGGTGCCCAGAGCCACTCGGCGCCCCGGCTGCCTTCCCTCTCGGCCTTGAAACACCTGCGTATTTGTATAATGTGTTTCTTTATAAAAGTGACCAGGAACACGACCTTCCTTACCGTACCTAATCACAAAGCTTCAGAGAATGCACAGCTGACCGTGTGCAGCTCTGACCGCACAGCTGCTGTTTCCTCTGTCCCTGGTGTGGCCTGGACAGACAGAGTGGCGCGAGGGACACGGACAGGTTGGGAGACTGAGGGAAGGCACGAGTAGCCAGCGGGAACATTCCTGAGTGTCCCAGCCCCGTTCTCAGAATGCCCCCATGGTTGCAGACGTCCACTTCCAAGGCCCTGGGTGTTTCAGAACTCACAGCTGATCGGAGACCGCAGCCTGGTTCTGCCAGCCCCCTGCATGGAGTCAGACCCGCACACGCACAGGTCACGGGTGCCACTGCGAGGTTTGCCCGTGACTTACCTCTCTGCCTCTCAGCTACTCCATGGGGACTTCTCAGACATTGGAACTGTCCTGCTGCCTCCGTAATCCAGACTTCTGTCCCTAATTGCCTGTGTCTTTTTTTCTAATACTTTTTAATATAATGTAGTTTGTTTCAGGTGCTAACTACCAATTCACTTCCTTAGGATATCTTTCCCAAACTTGGGCTCCACTTGAGAAATATTTGAGGGACTTTTTGTCAAAAGGCAAAAGGCAAAAGTTGGTCCCAATCACACCAACAGAACCAGCCCAGGAGGGGACTCCGGGAATCTGCGTCCTTCAACGGTCGTTGGGTGATTCTAATGCCCAGTGAGGATTCAAACTTAGGGCAGCACTTAGGGCTTTACAAAGTGGGCATATTTGCAAATGATGTGTATCGGAGTCGTCTGGAGAGTTTACCAAAAATGCTAATTCCAAGGTCAAAGTCTGCATGATACAACAATTATAACAAGCACTGCGATGAGAAGCTGACAACTCCGAGCTCTGTTTGAAGGTGTCAGGGGATCCCTGTGCAGGCAGCACTCTGTCTTCCTCGCGGTTTGAGGCCTCCTCTCTCGTCACCCTGCTTCTACGTAATCTCACAAAACCCTCTCTCTCGGCAGGCGGCAGAGCAAGTCAAGCAGTTAAACGCAATGTCCCTCCTTCAAAAAAAGCACCAGCCTCCTGAGGAAGCTCTGAGTCAACCCCAAGTTAAATGTCCCCAGACTCAGCTAAGCCCCATCCCAAAGGAGGTGGGGAGGAAGCTGGAGCTCCGCGCCCGGAAGACCTCAGGTCACCTCTGCTTCCATGAAGCGCATCCTTGAAGTCATCTGTTGAAAGCACCGTCTTGGATCGGGTGCATCAAACTCCTGTGTGCGTCACACAGAGCCTGTGTCCAGCGTGGACTGCTTTGGTTCAGGAAGCGAGCGCCATAGCGGCAGCTCGCCCCGTGAGCAGATTGTATCCCCAAGACCTGACTGCCTGAATTTTAATCCCATCTGCCATTTACTATGTGATGGTTTGGGGCAAGTCACTTAAATGCTTTGCCCTTCAACTTTCTCATCTATAAAATAGGGGTATATAATGATACTGTCAATGGGAAAAATGCCAAGTTCTGTAAAATAATTTTAAAGAGATTTATTCTGAGCCAAATTTGAGGACCATGACCCAGAGCCACACCCAAGAGGCCTTGAGCAGGTAGACTCGCTGTGGCTGGGTCATAGTTTGGTTTCATACACTCCAGGGAGACAGCGGTTATAGGTAAAGTCATAAACGAATTCGTGGGAGGCAGACATTGGTTTGGCCTGAAAAGGTGGGCCATCTCGAAGTGGGGGCTTTCAGATTATAGGTGGGTTTAAAGATTCTTTGGTTTGTAATTGGTTAAAGACATGAAGCTTTGTCTAAAGGCTTAACATAGTTGCTGTTTATCAGAGATGAGCCACCAGACATAGATTTGTTGTGTAAATTGGGGGCCTGCATGTGTGTCTTGCATACCCTTAGGCCTGTTAATGGGTCACAAAGGATGTCCCCAAGAAGGGAGAGGGGCATGATGAGGCATGTCTGACCTCCCTCCTCGTGGCAGGCAGTTTAGTTTTAGGATCTTCCTTTGGCCACGAGGGAGTCCATTCAGTCAGCTGGTGTGTGGGGAGGTGAGCCTTAAAATTTTATTTTAGTTCACAATTTCCCCCTTTTGGCCAAGATATGTCTACTGCAGGAAGCAGGGGGTGGAACACGTGGCTCAGATGTGCGGCCTGTCGTGAGAAAGGAAGATGAATTCTGGCAACAGCCCGAGGGGGCCTGGACGTGGGTCCTTCCCTGTCAGCCCCAGGCCACGGTGAAGTCCAGCCGGCAACTGGAGATGCACGCAGCCCAGAGTAGGTGCTCGATACAGGCCAGGTATTCTCAAAAGTGTCCGTTTTCAGGCCTAGTAACTACTCTCCTTGCCTTGGCAGAAGCAAGTCTCCCCGCGGGGACCCACTGTTGCAGCCTCCCAGATGAGACCACGGTTCCCTCACCTCTAAGACGTGAAGAGCTGGAGGCTGGTCCTGGGCTCTGTTTTTTTTTTTTTTTTTTTTTCTAAACTGGGAATTGAATGATGTTTTTTTTTCCCCTCCAAATGTACCATAACATCACTGACTGTTTATTTAATTTAATTTTATTCTCAGTTTCTATAATATATTCTTTTATTGGAGCCAAAAAGATGGATGAGCTGCTACTGTACAACATGCTTTAACAGTAGCCAGAGCAGGCCTGCCACTGCATAATCTCCACTATTCAAACTTCTCTTGTCTGATAGGACCAGTCGAGGCTGAGTGATCTTCTGCCGAAATGATTCATTTGTCTCACAGGAAAATTAACTTAGGGAGAACAGGCATCTTCATGTTGTACAATAACTCCACCCAGAAAAAGTAATATAGTTCTGCATCTATTTACATCCCAACTCTTGGTTCATTTTGTTTGAGGAGGGTTATTAATTTTTCCTCATATTAATTCATTAATGTTTTTATTGAAGACTTGAAATTTTATAATGAGTGGGATATTTTGTTTGTTAGGTATTTATATATTTAAGGATAATGTTTTTAGAACTATTAAAATAGTCTGGTTTCATTAGCAAAGCAAAGAGACACACAAAAAACTCAGAAAGGCATTGTGAAGGTACAATAATTTGTATTTTCAGCACTCAGAAGTATTTAATGTTGATATTTTGGTGATTTATGTACATACAGTTAAACCATGCTGGATCTATTATTCTTTTCTCTCTGCTATCCTTGTCTTTGTTTTTTATTTCTATTCCTTGAGTTTAAAGCTTAGACGTGCTCTAGCGTGGTGTACACGGATCACCGTTCCCCGTGCACCTGCCACACGCAGTGCAAGTTCTAGTCCTGCGTCGCCTTCCCCGTTGGGTTTGTTTTTCTTCTTCTTTTGAGAGGACAGGTGGTGTCTTTTTCACCTGATGATTTCAGGCACACAGACCGCCTTTGGGCTCCGCACAGATGCTGAGAGCAGGGTTCTCGGGAAGAGGCTGCCCTGTCGCAGCGGCAGAGCTGGCCTGGCGACGTTGGGACGTGAAGGTGGGAAGGCTTTGCTGTCCTGTTTCTGACACTTCTGTCCTGGCTGCGGTGGCACGTTTTGAGCAGAGCTGCGACTGCACCCACAGCTGCGGATTTTCCCTGCTGTTGACACAGCTCTGAAGGTGCTTACTGGAAAACGCTTTTCCCTTCCCAGTAGCCACAGACGGGGTTGACAAAAACCTCTCACTTGGGTCACAGAAAAGCACGTGCCTTTTGGGGGCACTTGGGTCACAGAGAAGCACGCGCCTTTTGGGGGCCCTGGGAGGCACCGTTCCGCAATGACTTTCTTTTTCTCCGTGAACTTCATGCTGGTCAAGGCAGCTGTCCCTCGGGGGCCTGCTGACCGCTGCTGTCCCTTTGGCCTGTCTGTCAGTGACGTGGTGTGGCCCTGGGCTCAGCCACACTCTGTCCTGAGTCATGAGTAGCTGAATTAACTCAATTTGTGGGGTCCTCATCGCTAAAGTAAGGATTAGCAACTGGAATCCTAAATGAGTATACAGAGAATAGCAAAAAAAGACCGGAAATAACAGTTAATAATTTTTGTCATATTAGCTCCCAGTCTATTTTAAACAAATACATAATATAACGTAAATATAGCCAGGACCATTGCAAACTCTGTCTCTGTGGTCCCACGGCTGTCTCCTCTGTGTGCCTACGTCCTCTATTTGTACAAGAACCCCGGGGACAAACCAGATGGCCTCATCCTAACCTAACCGATTGGATCCACATGACTCTATTTCCAGTGAGGTCACATGCTGAGGTTCTAGGTGTGCATGAATTTGGGGTGACATTGTTCAACTCAGAAGGCTGATGTCAGACACCTTTGCAGGTGTTTATTTGTCTTGTCTCTGTGTTCCTACGTATAGTATCTGTTCAAATCTTTTGCTTTCATTTATCTATTTTTCTGGGGGAAAAGGTCATTTTGTTATTGATTTATAGGGATTATTTTAAAATTCTGAACAGAAGTTCCATCAGATATGTATCTGCTGAGATTATATAGACAACCTGAAACAGTGTCTCTGAGTGTGTGGCTTGACTATAATGCCTTTTGATAAGCACAAGATTTTAATTTTGCGTAAGCCCCGTTTATTTCTTTGAGCCTGGTTCGTGTGTTTTGTGTCCTACGGAAGAAATCTCTGCCTTGTCAGAAGTTACAGAGGGGTCTTGTGCTTTTTTGTAGAAGTATCATAGCTGTAACTTTTGAATTTATGTCTGTGTTGAATTAATTTCGTGTGTGGTGAGTAAGCGGCTGAGGTTCATTTTTGTTTCTACGTGTAATACACTTTTTCAGTACTATTTCTTGTGCAGGTTTTCCTTTCTCTGTTGAATTTCATTACCAAATTTATTGGAAATGCAGTGGATCTATACATGTGGAACTTTTATTCTGCATCTTTGACCTGTTCGTTTATCCTTTTGCCAATACCACACTGTCTTCATTACGATGGCTTTATGGTAGGTCTTAAAACCAGATCGTAGTAGTGCTCCAACTTTGTTTTCAAAGTTGTTTATTCCAAATCCTTTGCAGCTCCATATATATTTTTAAATTGTCATTTAAATATTTATAAAAGGCCTTCTGGGACTTTGATTGGCATTTCGTGAAATCTATATATCAGTTTAGTGGGAAACAAAATCTTAGCTATTCTGCAATGTGTGCAGATTTCACAGAATCATGCTGTACATGATAAACATATGCAATCTTTATTTGCCAATGAAAAATAAAATAAAAGTAAAAATAAAAACAAACCCCCCAAACAAAAAAACTATCGGGTATTACAATCCAGGATTATGATACTTGTCTTTTGTTACTGATATCATTGTAATATCTCTGAGCAATGCTTTCTCCTTGCATATCTTTAAATGGTTTTTGACTATAGTTAATAACAATATATTGTATTCTTGAAAATTGCTAAGAGAGTAGATTTTAGGTGTTCTCACCTCAAAAAATAAGTATGTGAGATAATACATATTTCAATTATCTTGATTTAGCCATTCCACAATGTACGCATGTTGCACAAAACAACATGTTGCACATGATAAATGTATAACATTTTTATTTATCAATTAATAGAGAAGAATGAATTTGGATGACGTGTGCTCACAAAAGCACACTTCCCTCTCTGGTACTGCCTTGCATATGGAGAGATCTCCACAACCTGATACTAAAAACATATAGTAGCTATATATTCATGCTACTGTATAAAAATATATCATAGCTATATATTTGTGCCACTGTATAAAAACATAGAGTAGCACAAATATTATAAAATACTTAGGAATAATTCTTTTAACTGATTCCATCCCTGGGGAGGAGCAACTGAAAGTGTGGGGAGGTCCAGACACCCTGTGGGGTTTAAAACTGTAGGATGACAGTTGTTTTATCTCAGTGTTTTAAAGAGACCACCCCACTGTTTCCTGACTTCCCTATTCACTGCTGAGAAGTCAGCTGTCGGGCATTTGCTTTTTGGAAAAAAAAAATGTTTTTTCAAGCTGCTGTTGAAATCTTTGTTTTCTGTTTAGTGTCTTCTGAAGTTTCATTACAGTGTTTTAGCTGTAGATTTATTTTGATTTGTCAAGGTAGTAGAGTCTTGGGTAAATCTGAAAATTAATATTTTTATTAATTCTGTAATACTCTTAGCATTATTCTATTAGATATTACCTCTCTCCCACTTTCCCCACCAGCTCCCTTGGTAACTCCCAGTGGACACGTGCTAGACCTTCTCACTAGACCCTCTCTATCTTTGGACCTCCATTTTCTATCCCTTTTCACCCATTTATTGTCTTTCTGTGTTTTAGTCATGGAAATTTATTCAGGTTTATCTTCTAGTTCACTACTTATCTATTCTGTTTAACTCGTCCATTAATTTTTTTTTATTTCAATGTGGCTAAAATACATTTACATATATAAGCACATAAAAAGATATATGCTCATTAAGCACAGAGGAAAATGTTAAAGTCCTATATAGACAAAGAATGTAAAATTAAGACAATTAGGTTATATGTGTTTCTGATTAGACTGACAGGTCAAAAAGAATACGATTTTCTGTTTCTGGCTCTATGGCAAAACAGGCACAGAGAAGCCCTACCCAATACATGATGCTCCAAATTGCTGGGAAAAAATTTAAAAAAATCAATTTAGGCCAAGCTGGTAACCAAGCTAGACGAGTGAATAAAATCTACCAGGAAAGGCACAAAAATGAGGAGAAAACAGAGCCTAGAAGGAAAGCGTGAGAAGTACCCACATTAGGGGTAAGCAGGTGCTTGTCCATCCAGGCAATTGCGAGAGAACAGTGAACGTGCAGACACATCTGCCTCGAGCTCGGAAGTTAAGGAGCAGTTTTAGGAAAAATATAGTTTTCATTATAAAGGACTAGAACCGCACCCTCTGATTGTGTGATTTCATGACTTAAATGGGACAAGTTCTTTAAGAATATAGTGTCACCATTACCACTAAATATTTTTAACATATTCGTGAACTATTCTCTTATAATATGTTATATACTTGGTCAAAATTATTTGGGTGTTGACATCATTATCAGGACAAATAATCACAAAAGAGCTAGATAGATACATCATAGAAATGCTCAGCACATATTTCTACCATTATTTCCCCAGATTTTAAACGTACAGCTGGATCATCTATACCTCCCTTAGGAGGAATGGTGGGTTTGGCAGCCGACTCTGGTACGCCCTGCTGTACACGAGTCCGGTCCCTACTGTGATAGGGAATGTGATTTCCTGCAGACACTGATGACAAATATTGGAAAGTTAGGACATAAGTGGGCTGTCACCTGTCAACTTTGTTCCCTGATGATGGAAATTGGACAGATAGCAAGTGACCACACAGTTTGACTACTGCTTGTCTACAATTACTTGTTACACAACTGCATCAGGAAAATTTCTACAGTATAACTAACATTAACACTTTCTGGAAAAAGGCAGCTTTCTGCTCAGATCTGGTCACAAACGTCGAGGGCGGCCTTTCCCCCAGAAGTGTGTGAATCTACTGCCATCTGCTGGCCCAGGACACTTAAAAGATGAACTTTTAGGTTTTTTTAATATTTAGCTTCCGGAAATATCTAATCCCAGTCCAACAGTATGCCTTAATTAACTTTTCTAAGAATGCAAACATATATTGTATCAGAAACTATATTAAAGACCACCTTTATATTGACTATAGTTGCTCTCTATTGATGATTGAAAAGATATTCCAGTTTCTTTCAATGGACCCAAGGTCATCATTATGAAATCCTATAATAAAGCATGGTGAAACACATCACAAGAGAGGGACATTTGATGTAAGTTGCATACATCTAGTAATGTTTTAATATCCGACATGTGTAAGGAACTCAAACAATACCAAGACAAAAACAGCCCAGTTAAAAATGGGCAAAATATCTGAATAGACATTTCTCAAAGGAAGACATACAAATAGCCAACTGATATGTCAAAAAATGCTCAGCATCATTACGCATCAGGGAAAGGTAAATTAAAACCACAGTGAGACATTATCTCACCTGTTAGAATGGCTGTTATCAAAAAGACAAAAGGGAAGTGTTGGTGAGGATGTGTTAAAGAGGGAGTCCTTGCACACTGTTGTTGGGATGTGAGTTAGTGCAGGCATTATGGAAAACAGATGGAGGTTTCTCAAAAAATTAAACGTAGAGCTACCATGTGAACCAGCAACCCCACTTCCGGGTATATAGCATACCCAGAGGAAATGAAGTCAGTATGTTGAGCGGACATCTGCACCCCAGGTTCATTGCAGCACTATTCACAGCAGTGGAGACACGGAAAACAACCTGCGTGTCCCTTAACAGATGAAGGGTGCACGAGTCAGGATGCTCCAGAGGAGCAGGTTCGGAGATTTACCGTGGGAATTGGCTCATGCAACGGTGGAAGCCATGAACTTTAACGTACTCTGTCTGCAAACTGGAGAAACAGAAGAGCCAGGGTGTGGCTCAGTCTGAGTCCACGGGCCCAGGACCCAGGGGGCTGACGCTGTAACTCCTGCTGTGAGAGTCCAGATCTGGGAATGGGGGTGCGGCTGGTGCAAGCCCCAAAGTCCCAAGGCCTGAGAACCAGGAGCGCCGACGTCTGAGGCAGGAGGGGACGGACATCCCAGCCCGAGAACACAGCTTTCTCTGCCCATCTTTTTGTTCCATCCAGGTCCTCAGGGGGTTTGGGAGGCCCACCCGCACCGGTGAGCGTGGATCTTCCCTCACTCAGTCCTCTGATGCGAGTGCTGATATCTTCTAGAAACATCCTCCCAGACACACCAGAAGTGAGTTGTACCAGCTCTCTGGGCACCACTTAGCACCGTCAAGGGGACACATAAAGTGAACCATCGCACACGGATAAGGAAAAGGTGGAGTATTACTCAGCCCTAGAGAAGGAGGAGATCTTGCCATTTGTGATATGGGTGAACCGGGGTCGTTACCAGGAGTGAAATGAGCCAGGCACAGACAGACAAACACTGCACGGTCTTATCACGTGTGGGGTCCAGAAACGTTGAACCCAGAGAAGCAGAGTGGAAGGGGGCGGCCAGCGGCTGGGGGAGTGGTACTGGCCGAAGGGTAGCAAGTTTCATTTACAAGATGAATAAATTGTGAATATCAGATGCACAGAATGGTGATTATGCTTAATAATGCTGCATTGTCTACTTTATGCTAAGAGAGTAGATCGTGAATGTTCTCACTGCACACACACACATGTGCACACACGCACACACGCACGTGCACACATGCACGCACATCACGTAACCCGGTGAGGTGATGGATGTGTTAACTAGAGAGTGTTGATCATTTTCCACTGGAAACATATATCAAAACATCACATTATACAGCTTATATATGTACAATTTTTTTTTGTCGATTATACCCAAGAAAGCTGGAAAAAAAGCCCAAATAACAAAATTAATAAAATGCTCAGAACAGCACTTGTTCAGAGAATGGTATGATTCTAAACCACAAAGGAATGTCATTCCACCTGTCAAGCAACAGAGACCTGTGTTCGGAACACAATCTTTCCAAACAAAACCTGAGGTGGTCTTATATACAATTCTGGAGGAGCACAGAATATTTTGAATAACATTATCAAAAATGGGGAACCACCTTGATTCTCACCTAGATTCAAGCAGGACTACTGCAATAGGCCATTCTTATATGCCCCAGTTAAAGCTGGTGTATTTGGATCCTGTAGTTTTCACATGATTGCATCAAGTTTCTCAAAGTGTATTATTTTAAACAAGAGGGTTTCAAGGGTCACGTCCTTGATGTGGATTTGATTCAAAGAACCAGGCTTCTCTGTTCCCCACGGCTGATTCCCACCTGCTGAGCGCCGTGCAGTGCAGCCGTGGTAGGCTGAGTGATCAATAAATGTTACTTACTTTAAAAACATGAGAAAATCTCCAATGGAGGGAGAGACAAAGCATCGTTGGAAGTAAGTTCAGAAACTGGCTAGAGGAGACCACTGACGAGATTACTTCTGAGTTTGATATCACATTTTCCTGTCTTTTCAGTGGCAGAGAGTAGGGTCAGGAGAAGAGGAAATATTTCTCATTAATTCGTTTATAGAAACTCTAGTAGGATGTCAAATTAACATGGCGGGGGAGTAAATGACCTATGAGACCAGCCAGGTGTGAGCTGCCACGTGCTGACGCCAGGTAAGGGGCACCTGGGAGGTAAGGGGCATCTATTTTGTATGTGTCAGAAATTTTCCACTATCGTAGGTTAAAAATAAATACATGAGAAAATAAATACATGAGAAAATTAGGAGAAATATCTCTAGCAGAAAATTCAAATATTTGTCAAATAATTTTAGAGGTTTGGAAGATTTATTAGCCAGTAACATAAGAGAGGTGGTTTGACATGTCCCCAATGTCACAAGCAGTCTTTGTTTTAAACAAAACAATAAAAATCATCAATAAACAGCTTCTTAGGGATTTATAAAGAAAACTGAAGATGTAAAATAGTTTAAAAATATTGTCATCATATACTTCTTATTCAACAATACTTCAATAATACTGCTTATTAAAAATAAATCTGCTTATATGTCTTTTACCCAAAACGGGCTGTGTGTGTGTGTGCATATATATAATTTATTTTGCAAATATATTTTAGACAAGTAAAGAAATGCAACCTGGGGTAGTTCCTTCTCCTAGAAATGTCTCCCAAACCCAGATTTTATATTCATGGGAAATAACAGGGCAATTTCTAAAGTGTGGTTATTTTTTCTGCAGATTTATTTTTGATGACCTTTACTCCACTAGAGGGCCCTGTGGATAAGAGAAAATACTGAAAATTATAGCTTTTAAACCTATTTTGAATGTTTGCCATTTTACGGATTACAATCTCTTGGTATTTTTTTATTTGATATTCAGAGATAACTTATTTTTATGGAACTAAGATACAGTATAATTATTATCCTTGGGTATAATTTTTCTGATTAATTGATTCATTGCTCATATTTCTTCCAAGTAATGTTTATGCTACAATAAATCCCTGCTCTTTTTCCTTTATTAGGAGTTCTAATCAGAAATACACATAGGTGTCACTTATTTCTGGATATGAAATTTTCTGATGACCCAATGGCCTACTTGATAATTCAGAAATCAGCTCCCTCCTAACTTAATCCTCCTCCAAGATGACTTTGAAAAACATTAATAACAGTGTTATAACACAAAAAGGAAAAAGGTTCTTAGATGAAATCTATATTCATTCCAACAAATTTCAGTATTTATGATGACATGTACTCCCTGTGTGGTGATCAACAGCAGAGGGGAGGCGTCTGCACAGGCAGCAGCAGGTTCTCACATCCACCCCTGCACTTAAACAGTCAGGAGTTTTCACTCGCAGCGTTGGGTGTTATGAGCCACACGGAGGAGGAAGCTTCTCCATTGTGTCCAATGTTGCCACAATACCTTATCCAATATGTCAAGTTTTCAACACAAAATTATGAGGCATGCAGAGCAATGGGGAAATGTAACCCACACACAGGAAAAAGAAGGTCGTGGATACTGCCTGTGAGAGGCACTGGATATATACTTAAGGGACAAAGACTGCAAAGCAGAACTTTTAAGTATGTTCAAAGAATTCAAGGAAATCATGCTTAAAGAAGTTAAAAAAGTTATGGCAATGGTGACTGTCAAACAGAGAACATCAGTATAAAAACATAGAACTTACATAAAAAGCAAAACAAATAGAAATACTGGAGTTAAAAATCACAATAACTGAAATAAGAAATTCACCAAGTGGCTCAGTGGTAGATCTGAGCCAGCAAAAAGAAGGTTCAGTGAACATAAAGATAAATCATACAATTCAAAGAGCAGAGGGAAAACAGAATGAAGAAAAGTGAACAAGAGCCTCAGGGAAACGCAACGCTGTGAGGCACAGCAGCCCGTGTGGATCGGGGGCACCAGGAGAGTGGAGGCCACAGCAGAAAAAATATCCTAATAGTTGGTGGCTGAAATTTGACGGAAAACATGATTCTGCACATTCGGGAAGCTCAGTGAACCACACGTGGAAAATGCTGAAAGGCAAACAGAGAAAACCTTAGGAGAAGAGAAACACTCATCGTGTGCAAGGGACCCAGTGGGGTTTAGATGCGACTGCTTGTTGGGAAGGACAGAGGCAAGGAAGCAACTGAACGACGGAGTCTAAGCACTAAATGAAAAGTGTTTTCAACAAATTGTGCTCGGAAAACTGGATATTGCCTGCAATGATGAGGCTGGACCCCTACCTCACACCATATACAAAAGTCAGTCCAAAAATGGATCACAGATTTAAACAAAAGCTAAAACTCCAAAACTTCTGGAAGAGAACGTAGACGCAAACCTTCATGACCTTGGCAATAGTTTCATCACTATGACACTAAGAGCACAAGCAACCAATAATAAAAATGGATACATTGGACTTATCAACATTTTTGAAAACGTGTGTTTTAAAGGACACTGTCTAGAAAGTATAAAGAAAGCCCATGCAATTGGAGAAAATATTTACAAATCATACATCTGATAAAGATCCTGTATCAGAATATGACCAAGAAGTCTTGCAATTCAGTAATAAAAAGACAGACAACCTAACTGAAACATAAGTAAAGGGTCTGAGTAGAAATTTCTCCACAGGAGATTCAGAAATGGTCAATAAACATGTGAAAAGGTGTTCAATATTGTTGTTTTTCAGGGGACTGCAAGTCGAGGCCACAGCAATACGCCACTGTACACCCGCCAGGGTGGCCACCATCACAAAAGTAAAATAGCGGATGCTGGTGAGGAGGTGGAGGGACTGGAACCCTCATCGCTGCTGGTGGGAATGTAAAAACTGGAGCTTCCTTGGAGAGCTCTGGTGGTTCCTCCAAAGTTACCGTGGAGTCACCCAGTGACCCAGCAAGTCCACAGACGCGACAGAAATGAAAACATGGGCCACGCAAAAACCCATGCACGAATGCCTGTTATGCATCACGGCCCCGAAGTGGGAACGACACAAATGTGCACCAGCTGACGAGCTGACGAACCCGTGTCACATATGCACAGACGGAAGGTAACTTGGCAATAAGGAAGTAGGGACATGTGCTACGGCGTGACGAGTCCAGCAAACACGCCCAGTGACAGAAGCCAGTTCCCAGAAGACCACGTTGCACAATCCCACTTTTGTGAAATGTCCAAACAGACAAATCTGGGCAGACTGAAAGCAGATTAATGCTTGCTCAGGGCAGGGCATGGGACAGGGTAGAATTTGTGGTGACTGGTAAAAGGCACAGGGTGTCTTTCTGGGGTGACGAAATGTTCTGAAATTGATCACGGTGCTGGCTGCACAACTGTGAATAGACCAACATCCATTCATCTGTCCACTCTAAAAGGGTGAATTGTATGGTATGTGAATTAGATCTTGATACAACTGTTATAAATTTTTTTAAAAAGAGTAAGTGAATCACTGGTTAGCATGCCGTCGGCTCCATGTATTAAAATCCTTTGGTCACAGAGTAGCTAGTAGACATAATTAATTGTTTTACCAAGTCCTCTTGCTAATGGTATTTACTAATTTCAGATTTTTTGTGTGGATTTGATTAATAATTTCTAATTTATAGATAATAGACCTTCCCCTTTGTACTTTAGGAGCCCAGGAAGAGAGAGGAACCTGAGGCCGTAGTTTAAGAATATCTTTACATTATTAGCCTAACACTTTTGTGAAGGTCAAAACATAAGCAACAAGACAGAACTCACAGGATCAAGAACAGTCTCTCTGGTTTCCATCCACATGCATCACGCCAGGAATTTCACTCTCTACTTACCCCACCCCGGTCCTGGGAGTCTCCCAGACGGGCATTCACAGGCTTGGGGACCACCCAGCCCCCAGCACCGCTGTGCGATTTCCATTTGTGCTCCAGCCCGAGCCACGTGTCAGTCCTGGATGAAGCACACGACAGCATTGGCAGTTAGTTTTAGTGAAGAAAAAGTTCTATTTTCTCTCCTCAGATTCCCCACGTCAAGGCAGGTACACGTGCTGCCCTCTCTCTGGAATGAGGGGTTCTGGGCTCTTGGCACCTTCCGCCCTCTTCAGAGAATGTCTCCTGACTTCTGGGTCTAAAGTAACAGCAGCCTCACTTACTTTTCATACCCTTAATTCATTTTCTTCATATTTATTAAAATCTATCTTTATAATCACTTGTTTAATTGCATACTTTTAGTATCTTCCCAATAAATGGCAAGTTATATGAGAGTAGGAATCTTTCACTTTGGGTCACAATTATAACTTCAGCCCCTACAGAGAATATGTTCAATAAATATTTGTTGCTAGAACCTGGAAATGTGATCATGTCGGCTTGTGTGTCCCCAGAACACCAGACTAAATGACCCCCCTTGCCGTAAGTAAGAGAAGTGTGATCCAGTGCACCTGGGTTTTGCAGACATACTTCATCCGCGTGTACAAAGAACTTTCTAAGACTTCAGGCTTCCAAAACATGGGCTGAGTTTTCAAAATGCTTCAGCAGATGCCTGGAGGTACTTTAACAAATTTTGGAAGGGTCTAAGGCTACCCTAAACGTCCAAATATAAGAGTTTAAGAAATGCTAATTAGTCAATTTTTACTCTTTGAAAAGGGATGACTTCATCTGAAAATTAATGATGGAATTGGAGGATTGGGGGAGGGAGGTGGTCACAGGTTAGACTGACTTTTAGTCAGTGAAACGGACACCCAATTATGGGGTGTCTTGTTTTAATTTGTAACTTTTTATTTTGAAATAATGTCAGACACGCAATGAAGTTGCAGTAGAACGAGGTGCACCGTGCAGGTGTTACACAGGGCCCCCCGTCTCTCTGTCTCTCTCCCCATCTGTCTCTGTCTCTGCCTCTGCCTCCCCCTCCGTTTCCCCAGCTAAATTTACATAATGCTATTGAACTAATATGTTGGACACACTGTGTCTCTTTACCTTCAAAGTGTGTTTTCAAAGGCAGGGATTTTTCTCTTACATAGCTACAAAACAGTTAACAAAAGCAGAAAATTTAGCCCTGATTAAATACCATCATCTAGCAGTGACTCCATATGCAAATGTTGCCAATTGTTTCAATTTGTCTTTTTAGAGCTACTGTTTTGGTCCTGCTCGGGACCAAGTTCAGGATCAAGCGTCACACTGAGTCTCTTCCCTGGCTGTGATCTGCTCTATCTTCTCCGTCTTCCCCGTGTGTTTAGACAGGACAGCTCCGTGATGTGCAGGTCCGGGTTACGCACATGGCAGGAACACATTGAAATGATTCTGCGTCCTTCTCAGTCCTCTAATTAGGAGGCACGTGATGTTGTTACGCTGGTTTTGGCCTCAAATAGGTGGAGTTAGGGTTGAAATGTGACCAGGAACCTCCTGGTGTCATTTCTTTCCTCCTCACTGTATTAGAGATCACTGCATCTTATGTAATTACCCACAGAATCGCTGGTGTTGTTCCATGACAGGCATGACAGATACCCAATAAGCCCCTGGGGTTGCCAGGAAAATGATTAACCTCTTCATGGAACCACTAAATGTGATCTTTAATAAATGCAATGAAACACATATCTACACAAGTTTAGAACATGGCATTTAAAATATTGTGCTTACAGGTCCAAGTTTGTCCAGCCTGACCTCGCCCCCTAATTGCATTAGTTTGAAAACGTTAGACTGAAAACAGTTACGTAGAATCACACAGCCTTTGCCCACTGTACAACACGGGTATTCTGATGACTCCTCCGCAAATGTTTGGTTCGGATCTTTCTTCTGCTGAATGAAGTTTGACAATTTGTGACAGGAAAGAAAGGAAATTCATTATATTTAGTAATAGAAAACCTATTTCTCATTTTTCACCAACCAAGCAGCCGCGATGGAACTGCCTACCCCGCTACAGCACAGCCCCCTCCTCCGCGGCTGGCGCCGTCACTCGCAAGGGTCTTCAATTTCCTCACGTTCGCTGGCAGCACCTGGTAATTTTTGGTATCAGAAAACATAAGAGGGCTATATATTTTTTCCTCAGAAGAAATATTTCTGATTTGAAAAGAAATAAATCTGTCAAGAGGAAAATATTAAAAATAAAAAGCGTGACTGTAATAATCACACCGATGTCACAGCCAATTGTGCTCATTCAGTCCAGGGCGGGAGACTTCCCTGCCCCCGCAGGGGCTGCCGATGGAAGAGAAATGGAATTTTTATTTCAATAACCACCGTGGTTTAAGGGTAATTTATGTATAAGGAAGCACAGCAGCCTCAAGACCCAAATTTCCTTATAATATTATTTCGTATTCTCTCTGCCGCGAGCTCCCTGAGATGCACGGTGGAAGTGAGGATGACCACGCTTGCTCTCCGAGTTACGACTCACACACGATGCTCCTACCACCGGCAAGACGGCAGGGCTCGCATTTTGTATAGGAATTGTACTTGTAAAAGTAATAATTCTGCAAATGAGATAATCCTCATCATTTTAACATTAAAAATAGAAGAAAAGCTGGTTTTGTTTGCCCTCGGCCGTGGGGAGTGGCAGGTCTCTCCCTGCATGTCCCCTCCTGCCACACAAGCCCCCGGCTCAGTCACCGCTGTCTCCATCAGTGATCAGTAGCCCTACCTGTCACTCGGGTTGCCTTCTTTTTAAATGTGCATCTCCTCGGAGAAGACAGAAGGACTGTTCAAACATTTAAATAAGCAATTTAAATTCTCATTTCCTTCTAGAATGATCTGTGGCTATAGCTAGAACTATCTGTATTTAAGATTGAGAAATAAAGGAATAAGGATATATGAAACAGCTAAAGCGTGGGCTTCACGTTTGCTCGGTCTGGTCCAGGAAATATTTGTCACTCCCTGAATAGAGTTTGTCCCCATGGCACCCAGGGACCCAAGACCTGTTTGCTGCGTGTGGCCCAGAGCAAGTCCACAGTCTGTCGTCTACCTGAGGCTGCCCCGCCCCACGCACCTCCGCGAGCGCCTGGTGTCTGAGATGCCGAGTTACCCTCACCAAAAGCCATGGGACCAAAGGGTCTCTCTTTGCACACGTACTCCTTTCCCAAGACAAAGAGCACTACTCAAAGTTACGGAAGATTGGTAACTACCTAAACATAATATAGTCCCCAGAAAGTATTCAACACTTTCTCACTTTCTGAGTAAAAAGCATCCCATGAGAAAGAAAAGGACAGGCATTTGCTGAGTTCCAGGTGGCAGGTGTCCAGTCAGAAGAATTTTAATTTTAATTCTAAAGCAGACAACAAAGGAAGAAAGGCTCTGATAAGAGCAGACGAGAGTTAAAAGAAAGAAATATCTTGAAATTTCGATTGTGACTGCTTCTGTTTATCTTGGGATTAAATATTCCAGTGTGTGCTGTGTTTGGAGAAGGTTACATGAGATATTACTGCGTGTGAAATTCCCATCTGTTGGTCTGGCACTAAATACGCCTGCTTAAAACATGTTCTATTCTTTACTGACCTCAAGAGGTGAGCACACGCCCGAATACCCAGGGTGTTCTGATGTTGGTTTATATCTGATCTTATTTCTCAATGCTTTTTTTTTCTTTTTTGTTTTTTTATTTTATGAGACAGGGTCTCGCTCTGTCACCCAGGCTAGAGTGCAGTGGCATCATGGTAGCTCACAGCAACCTCAAAATCCTAGGCTCATGTGATCCTCCTGCCTCAGCCTCCTGAGTAGCTGGGACTACAGGTAGCTAATTTTTAAAATTTTTTTTGTAGAGATGGGGTCTTGCTATCTTGTCCAGGCTAGTCATGAACTCCTGGCCTCAAGCAATCTTCCCACCTTGGCCTCCCAAAGTGCTAGGATTATAGGCATGACCCACCACACCCAGCTCTCAATACTTATGTCTGTTGAATGATAGAATATGGGAATTGTTTCTGCATTTAATTTGTATAATATTCTATTTTTGAAATATTTTAAAGCTTTAAATATATTAACACTTTTCAAATAAATTACAAAAATTTAATGTTATATTTTCTCTATGTTAAAGGCCATATGATATATAAATTTGACCACCTACCTGGGAGCAGGTGAATTCCCACCAAAGGAGGAAGGTGTCTGGACAGAGAAAGAGAAGTTCCACACACGCCGTGGCCGTCCCCCCTGAAGGGTGCAGATCCACTCGGCAAAGACACACGGAGCCCCGCTGTGGGCCTGCTACTCTGCCGAGTGTCGAGGACGTGACAAACAGGAACCATCGTCTCTGCCTAAACGTGGCTACTGTCCTCAACAGCTAACTCTTGTTTTCATCAGTAAAGGAGCAGAGAACTGTTGATTTGAAATAAAAGCTTCAGTTCTCTTGTAAGAAGCCTACTATATATGTATAATTTTTGAAAATGTTTCCTCAAATGCTATAAAACCATGCAGAGAAAATGCTGGGTTTTTCCAAAAGAAATTAAAATAATATTTTACAAAGAAATGAGGATATGTATAATAAGGAGGGACAGCAGAAGTGATGACTTTTTGAACCTGGACATTCTGTCAAACTGCCGGGGACACAGTAAATATTCAGACAGCGGTCACTGAATCAGGAAACCAAGCGTCCTCACAGGGCGCAGCGGCACCAGCACCACAGAAATCCTGACGTTCTCCTACATTCCGTCACTTTCTCTGTTCTCTGTCCAGTGAAAAGGTTCAGCGATAAACAGCAGGAAGAAGAAAGGTCAACATCACATAATTCAGTGACTGACTTCTGGATCTCGTGGTTTTTATTTGTAGAATTCACCTCAGACCATCTGAATCTTAAGTTATTTCAAAGCATCTATACAACTTTCTCAGATAAGATAATAATTGCAATGACATATTGAAGACAATTAAAAATATTATCGCTTACAAACTTATTGATACAAAGGTGCTGGTATTATCCATGACTTCGTATTCTAAGACGACCTCAGAGAACACAGGCTCTGAAGTCCAGCTGGACGGGTTTCTGTCCCAGCTGCCAGTTACTAGTCACTGGTGATGCTGTGATTAAAGTTGGGATAATAATGGCGCCCGGTTCACACACACAAACATATACACATGTATTTCATGTATGTTTTCATATACGTCTACTTGTACTGTGATAGTTTGCTTGATCTGAAGAAAACCATGTTCAAGTTTCTCTCAACACTTGATTATAACAACAGCTAACCTAACCCACGCTGAGTGGTTTCCATGTTCTTTCCATGTGCTAACTCATTGGGCCTCCCGACGCCGTGGGAATTATTACGTACTGTTATTCCCCGTTTGGAGTTGGGGCGTCTGAGACAAAGACAGTTTAAGGCACTTGCTCAGATCACAGGACGCTGGGGTTTCATCATCACACTAGTTTTCCTTGGACCATCGAACAACACTGTGCACACACAGACTTAATTCTCCCATTTTCAAAGGCTCCAAATTCATACTCAAAATATGTTCCCTTCCTTGTTAATTTGCACTTAGAGGAAACTGAAGGTTCCCCTTCCCTCTGCTTTACTGGAAAGGCTGAACAGCTGCCCAGCCTCAGAGACGAGACCCTTCAGAGCAGTCTTCAGCGCGACATTGCACTTGACCTTGTTCCCAGGCGCACTGTGGCCCCTGGGCTAAGCGAGAGGAAGTAAAGGCCCCGCAGCGCAGGTGGGGCTGCGGTGGGGGGTGTCCCTCTAGCTGAGAAACAGACGCTGTCACTGAGTCTCGGATGCCTGCCGCATTGGCGAGCTATCTGTGCTCAATCAAGAAACGCTATAGAATTCAATGAGCATAGGTGACAATAAAGCACTTAATGCAATCCAGGATCTCTGTTTATTTTTAAGCTCTTGTTCCTTAAATTTACTGGTATGTTCATCAATTACAGTCGACAATCTGTCCTCGGATTCCTTTGTCTAAGAATAATCACCCTCACTCCACTCCAGGAATGCAATTGATTTTTCTCCATATAGTTTTAGGTTTCTCCTTTACATTCTGCCTATTGTGGCCATTTATTAAAACTAAGATAAAAATACTGAACTTGCCACGGCTAAGAGCCCACACAGGTTTAAATTTGCACAGACGTTTCTCTCGTTCATCTTTTCCGTCTGTGGGCGTGTGGCTTCCCGCTGCACCCAGCTGCACTCAGTCTCAGCCCCGCGCCCCCCGGCCGGGCCCTGCACCTCCCACGCCGGCGGCCCAGCTCTCTGCCTTTGCCGTTTCTTTGCTCCTCTTCCACGACAATCCAAAAGAATTCACTTCTTTGATGAAGCCTCAGTGAGTATCTCCCCCTTCCAGTGATTTTCTACCTATGTAAATGTTCCATGATGTTCACCTGAGAACGTCAAAGATGAGAGGCCAGGATGCTCCATTGTCCCCACACCGACAGGGTCTTGCAGTGCTGGCCTGTGGGTGCCAGGACGCGAGGACCCAGCTGCGCTGCCCCGTGAGTGTGACTTGAGGACACTCCGTACGGGCTGGCCTTGAAGGACGGTGATGCTCTCACGCTGGCTGGTGGGCAGCTTGTTGTGAAGCTGAGTTTGTGCAGCTCTTCACATGCAAATCGTTTCCATGGATACAAGGGGGTGCGAATAGAGATTATAAGGAAGTTCCCCCCAAATACTTCTTAGAAATGTGACTGATTCACAAACCTTAACACTCCCCAGTATTGAAATTCCTGTTAGAAGATTAGACGGTTGGAACTTATAAAACCCAGTTTTAACTATTCCAGCTTTTTTAGAGGAGTGAGGGTGTTTCTTTTTTAACCTTCTTGAACTGATTTTCTTTTTACAGTTGAGTCAGGTTCACATAATTCATATTGTCCCTGTGTCTGTCACACATCTGCCATCTATACCTATGTATGTCTGTATCGATCCATCTGCCTACCTTCATCACACACGGTTTGGTGGAAAAATGCCTGAGATTGCCCACAGAGGAGAAACAGGAAGAGTTTAGACTTTGGAATCAGACAAGGATAATTTTGACGTCAGTCTGACATCCTACAGCTGTAACGAAGTGGAGATGCCCCTGCTCTTCCATCCGACTAATTTCCTGTAAACTAAGGCGGTGGCAAAGCTCTAGTCCCTGACTCTGGACGCTGAAATCCCAGTGCACAGTTTACACCATCAGCCCTTGGCAAAGAAAAGCCCGGCTCATCTTCTGGCTCTCTGAATCTCTTAGCCTTTGAACAACTGCTTTCCTAGTATGATGGCTACATGAGTAAGAGCTGTTTGAGGCACCAGATTTGCATTTGAGGAGGGAATCTATACCTGTGAAAGCTATGCTCGAATGTCAGCATGAGAGTCATCATCAAAAATATAAAACCACCTTATCATCACAGCCCCTAACGTTTTCGTATTTCATGGATTTTGTGTCATCAAATTTATGAGTCAGTCTAGCCCGAGCACATAGTGGGCACTCCGCAGATACGTCAGGGACTTGATGATAGGGGTCTTTCTGTACCTGAACACGTGTGCCAGTTCTTTGTGACTTCAAAAATCTAATCAAAATACGTGTAAACTATAATACCCTAAATATTTGTCCATTGAGTGAATAAACAAAATATTTTTCAGTAGCTCCTTTTTAAAAACAAATATATTCACTAGACATTTGGAATCCTTTGATCCATTTCCATTTCATGAACAAAAACACAACAGCAGTTAATAAATAGTGTAAATGAAAAAATGTACTACTTCTCCTTTCTATTTCACTTTTGAAAAGAGCATCACCCAATTTTGCTGAAAACACGTAAAAATGAGCTGCCATTCAGAGCACTGTAACTCGCCACACAGTGTGGAGAGTGTGGGAGGTGCTTTCTTGCCGTCCTCCCACCTGCCTTGTCGCGGAGCAATGGCGCAGGATTGTCACCAGCAACACAACCCCCGGCCCTGCGGCGGATAATCGTATTTTTCTAGGATTGGCATCTGCGTTCTTTCCAAGCCTTGCAGAGTCCTGGGGGGTTGCAGGAAGCTGTGTCCCCCCCGACCGCAGTCATGGGGCTGCGCTGCCTCCGGTGACTGTGAGCTGCGTCGTTGTGTGGTGGACACTTCGGTTCATGTTGCCGTCTTCTCTCTAAAGGAGACACACCTTTCCCGCCACGCCCACGTGTCACTCGCTGTTATGCCACTGATGTGCCTGGCTGTGCTCAGCACTGACTGGCTTTGTCATCGGGACATTCGGTGTCATCCTGTCTGTGCTGTTTAACTTTCCCCAGAGCACAGATTTCACTGGAACACACTCCTGTTTCCCTGCAGTCCCTGACCTCGGTGTTTCTCCAGCGGGGCTGCAGTGAGAGACTCGCACCTGGGCCCTACCTGGATTAATTAGGTCAAGTGTCCAGGTCTTTGTTCAACAGACACCTCACATGTTCCCAGCATGCAGTAGGAGAATGATGACATGTGGCTTTCATAGGGGACAGTTATCTTCACATGAAAATTGTTTATTTTGTAACTTTTGCTAATTTTTTTTGTCAACTACACTACCACATATCCACTTGTAGCTAATTCTCCTGGGGACCTACCGCTTGTCTCTTTTGAATAGATTCACATGGGGGTTTTGCAAAACGTCAAGCCCACCGTGCAAAAGTGTGCAAGAGATGATCTACGGAAAATAAAATTGCAGATGCGTCACAGAGCGCTGCTGCCCAGGCCCTTGTCCTAGTGCTGCATGTTCTACTTCACCAGCCCGTCCACGGAGAGATCCAGCTCACAAGGGCGGGTGCCTCGCTGGGGCGGGGATGGAAATAAAAGAGAACTGAAGGAAAGGGGCAGGAGGGGCAGGAGAGTCTTCAGACATAATAATTCTGCCCTGTACCTGTTTCAAGAGTGTCAAAAGCTTTTCTGTTTGGACTAAATTTTATTTACTAGCAATTTTTGGTAGACTAAGGAAGAAAAATTAAACATGTTACATGACAGAACATGAACTAAGTTTGTATATTATTATGCATCCAGCATAGACCCTGCAATCTCACCAGTGGAATCTGTGACCCGGTTCAGGCCAACAGAAATCCACGCTGGGACGACCACTCTGCATTGAGAGGACTGTAGCACGTTCCAACGTCTCTTCGCTCGCAGTCACATGTACTGATGACTGAATCGTCTCTTCATATAGCCAAATGTTTAATTTTTCTTAAATATTTGGAAAGTGAAAACAGGGCAATTGAATTCATTGATTTTTAAAATCTGAATAAGCAGGGAAGTTTCAGGAACCTGTGTCACTGTAACCCCGGAAACAGTGACGAGAGAAAGGCTTACTGAGGAAGTCACACCCCAGCAGGCTGATTTTACTACTATAAAATCTACACGGTGCTGGTAAACTGCTGAGTTTCTAGACAACGAAGACTGTCTGGAAGCGACTTTCAGTGTGTGTTCCCGGTGTTCTGTAGCGTGTTCTTCATGGAGACCTGGTGTCACGTGACCACTGCGGGAACCGAGTGGTTGTTTCCCACAGTTCTCTCTCCCTCTCTCCCACATACAGTGTCGTCTGCATTATACGTGAGATATTATAATTAATGGGTTAGTTATGAAAATAAATCATGATGTTTAGTGTCTTGGCCAGATGTGATTTTCCTTTAAAATGTACATGCACTTTTGCAGCGCTTTGTAATTTTAAAATATTTTCATGTGCATACATACCTTATCTCATTAATTCTTCAAAATAGCCTTACGGGCTGTGGCACACATTCCTGTTCTGTTTCACAGCAAAGATGAAATGCAGGAAGGTCCTGCGACCTTCCCCTCCCTCCCAGCACCCCCAGGACCCGGGGCAGAGCCCGGTCACCCAGGTCCTTCTCACTCTCCGTGTCCGGGAGCTGCAGGACAGCAGCGAACAAGGAAGCGTCGGTGGGAACAGTCCACCAGGTACTGCAGTAAACGAAGAGGCGCCTTGTTTGACGGTAGCGAATTTAAAAACAATAACGAAACCGGTTATAGTCGATCCATTTCTGACCATCGCCAGACCCGGCAATCCTGAGCACCACGTGACAACATCCCCCTGCAGGCGGGGGCACCCCCTCCGCCCCGTGTCACTGCGCCACACACCACGCAGATGTACAAAAAGGTAGGAAAAATGCCTGATGCTGTTTTCTTCTTTTTTCTATAATCCCGTCCTCCTTCCCACGGGAATAACATCAGTGAAACCATTCATTTAACTAAATTACCCGTCTTATCTACTTGTTCAGCACAAATTATTATTCATTCTGGGATAATAGACAAGTGGCCTTATCCAAAGTTGTTGTGTGCAATAAATGGCACATTAATATTAATAGATGTATAATAATGCAGCACTTGTGCAATGTTTATAACACTGGACATAATTATCTTTACATGATCTTTGACAAGGATGGAAATTCTTTGGGAGCAAGCCTGACTCTAGTTGGGAATCACGTTGGGAAGGAAAAAGGAAACAAATGACAGCCAAGATGCTAACTATTCTCATCAACCTCATAGTGTGACGTCAGTGTGGCACTTGCTAAAACAAAACCTCAGAAGTGTCTCGGAGTGGGGTGAGAAGCGGCTGTCGCAAGTCACCGTGTTGTTCACGGTTATCTTGCCAACTCTTTACAGCCGAGCATGCGGAAAGCTCTTTTAATTTATTGCATCTCCCAGAATGTAATTTAGGCATGATGTTTCCAAAGAAGAAATGCCAACCAAGTCTGTATCACAACTAGATATCCAAGGTCACTAGATGATCGAAAGGAAATATGTGGACCCCTCCTCCCATGTGAGTTCACAAGAGAGGCCGTCCCGTGGCTGCAGTTGGCAGTTTAGGGCAGACTGTTTGCCTGTGGACTGGCGATCTCCACACCCACGCATCCACGTCCAAACCCACATGCCAGGGGCTGTTAGGAACTTCTAGGGGAGACTAACGTTCGCTCAACGTTAGTCCATCGTTAAGTGTAGAAAGGAGAGCCTACTGTTTAACCTCCTCCTTTTCTCCCCAAAGAATACAGAGATCCAAATTGTCCCGCGAAATCTCCTGCTACCTAAATGCTGATGATTGGTTTTTAAAAATACAGAGAATGGTGTGGGCCAAGCAAAACACACCTGTGAGCTGACAGTTCTTAAACTCCTTTTCAGCCCCTGGGCATCACACATCTGAGTTTAACATAATCTCGATCCGTTTCGGTTTCTTTCATATAGTGATATTTTGTGTGTTATGAAAACACGCGTGCTGGGCACACGTGTGTATGTAATCAACGATTTTCTGGTGACATACATGGAAGAAAGAACAGGAAACGGCGGCGTGTCATTGGAGACCCTGCGGACCGTGGGGCAGAAGCGTTTTGTGGGAGACACAAGCTGATCTCCCCCCCTCCGCAGGCCTGCAAGGGGTGGCTGGAAGGAACACTCCGGAGCTTTGCCAGGATATCTCCTACCTCCTGCCCTGACCCCGCTGCCCGTCCATGACTGGACGGACACATTTCTGTATGACTGATAGGACGCCACCCCTCCCTCGCATCTGAAAACCCTTCATTCTCGGGTCCTGACTGCCGGCAACGTCCCCGTGGAGGGAACACAGCATGGGCGCTGGGGAGCCAGGAGACTCCAGGCCCTGAAGACTGTCCCAAAAGCTTCTCCCCTGTGACCGTGACATCACACTGTCACTCGAGACACAAGCCCACCCCCGCCATGTCCTGCCAGGCCCGAGGTCACATGCTGCCCCCAAACAGGGCGAGCTGCCAGGTTAGTTTATACCCCGTCCGGCTGGCTCTGCCGGCAGGAATTTGTGTATGTAATAAAAGCGGTGTCTGTGCGAGGCATTGGGTCAATCACTGTACTCCAATGACTAATTAGATGGGAAAAAAACGGTCAGGCTGATTGATCGGACTCCCCAGGCGGGCGTCTGGATTGACCCGGTTCATTTAAAATGGCCGCACGGGTGGTTCAGCACAGACAGGACCTGCCTCGCGTTTTGTTTTCAAACCTTTGCAAAGGTTTAACTTCCCAGACTGTTCTAGAAAAGTGAGGCTGTAGAACACACAGCGAACCTGCCCCTAAATTCCGAACAGTTGTTAGCTCCGCAGTCAAAACACAGCCTAAGGGGGAGGAGATTTGCCGGGAGAAGAACCTTCCTTCCATGTTTCTGATTTAGCAAGAACAAGAAAATCAGGTTGACCAGGAAAATGGTTTTTAACCTTTATTCTTAGCATAAATCAAGAGGCTCATTTTTCAGTCTATTCCTATAGAATTCAATTAAAGGTCAGATTTGTAATGGAGATCCTAATTATTAATGTGTTGCTATTTTAATTATTAATAAGTTGAAATATTTGCATAGTGGATAAAGAAAATGGCCAAGAACAACTTTGGTAGCATCTGAAGAGCTTTCAAATATTTTATCAATATCCTTTCATGGGATCGTGTGAGTCATTTTTTAAACACATTCACCTGGAACACTTATTCGAAGTATTTTAAAGGTAAAGTTACTTTACCATCCATCAGACAATGTATTAACCAAATCGTGCCTGTCATGGTGCTGAAATATTTTTAGAAAGTGAACTGTCCAGAATTCATCAAAGAAAAACCAGTAAATACATTTGTATTCTTTTATACAACACTACTTTATTAATTTCTAAAGAATAATTCGGTTTATGGTCTATGTTAACCATCTTCCTTGTTAGTCAACTTCATCCTGTAAAAGGATTGAATCTAAATGTCTTGATTAGAATTTTGCACAGACAGAAGCTTGTCAAATATGTGAAGCTCCTAATCCTATGCTATTAGAGTTTGCTTTTCTATTTGCAACTTATTAGAACCTAGAAATTTGTCTCTGATGTAAAAAAATAAATAAAGCCCCTGTCAACAGTAGGCAGCAATTAGAAAATTGAAATTATAGTGTCACCTGTCAGTAATAGAAACTTTGGCTCAAAGGAAAGATGTTTCCCAGTTGTTTGCTTTATTTTAAAGATGGTATCATGATAAAGTGCAAATTTTCTTTTAAATTTGAAGTGGCATTTAAAAATTATTATCCATATAACATAATTCATTTCATTATGATTAAACTATGTGACCTCAAATATTGAGAATAATTTTCAATGTTATTTATATAAAATGAAAAAATTATTATCCCAAAGAGTAAATCAATTCCCTCTTTTAAAAGGAGAAAAGAACAAGAATCTTTCAACTTCAGAGAGATAATTTATCCAGGGATGTTTGAGGGCAGGATTAGTGATACTGACTAAAATGAACTTTTCAATAGCTAATGAGATATTTATTAGGGTTCAGCTTAACCAATGTTAGTAATTATAAGAGACACAAAATTCACTATTAATTAGTTCATCATGAATTATTTAGAAGCAGTCCTTTAAAGGACAGCCACTTCCAAGCCTGTTTTCTGTATTTTGTGTGGATTCCATGCCTCCATTTCTTCACACTAATTCCTGTTCACCTGGGGAAAATGTTCTTTCCTTGTTTGCCACAAGATGAGAGTAGCAGTGCTTTGCTCTGCAGAGGCTGGTCTCAAACTATGAGTTATTTTGGGGGAGGGGGCTGGGATAGGATTCAATATTTATACAGAAGAGACCATGTTTTGAAGGAGAATTTTTTTTAATTTTAAAAGCTCCCAGTTTAAAATATCATTTTTCTGATGAAAACAGAGTATATGATTTCAAGAATTATCAGCAAAGCCTCAACTTTCAAAATATGACTTTACTAAGAAAGTAGTAGTTAGCACAATTAAGTCTTATAACCAGATGCTGAAGAGCATCTTTCTTTAGAGATTTTTCTTTCTTGTGAATAAACTTAATCAAAAATAGTCTCGTGTGTATTTTAATATATGCGTTTAACTGGATTTTGCTTGAGTATTCTGAAATCTGTATCATCTACTCATGGAAACCCACCCTACTATGCTCATTCATTCATTCACTGAGTCAGACTTTTCCTGAGTTCCCACTTCATAGATGGTTTCATTCATAACAAGACCCTGACAGCAACATTCGGCAAATGACAACAGAGTTAGAGGGTCCTGTTTCAAGTTTCAAAGGGAGAATACAGCACACTAGGACAGGGTGATCATAATGACCACAATAAGCTGATTATTAAAATAAAATGTATTGATTAGACTCATCCATTTTATTTATTCATTTATTGGAAGAGCTCGCTTATATTTATTTAAATAGGTTTTAAAATAATATGTCACGTCTAGGCATGTATATATTGGAAAATATAACTGAAATAAATTAGCACCCCCGTAACGATTCTTCCCCTTCCAATGTACAGGACGATTTACACTCAGACACTAGTGTTCTCCACGTAGCCGTGTCCTCTCTCCACCACGCACACGGCTTTTCTTAGGAGTACTCCGACATTGTCTCCTAACATTGTTTCAAAAGTCACTGACGTTTATGTGCCTCTGTCATAAAAACATACACAGTCTTTATTTCAAGCAGTCAACTTCGAATGCTTGGAACACAATCAAGAGATCAAAGCATTTTAAGGCATCAGCTTTCCATTGAGTTATTCCTTAATAAAGTTTTTACCATGTTTTAAGATGAAACTCCCCACATATTACAAATATGCAGTAACAAAGCCTCTATGATGAAACCCCTTTTTATGTAGTTCAATTTAGTCTGCTTATTCTTTCTTACTCACAATAACAAAAATGCAAAACTGAGAGCGTGTGTAATGCCTGTCTTTTATGACTGAGAGCGCCATTAGCTCGAGAGCAATGTCGGGCTTGAAACCACGAAAGAGATTGGGTTCTGTGGTTAGCACAGTCGCAGACCACAGGTGTCCTTAAACGCCAAGGTCTCCGTGGAGGTCAAGGTCAAGTTCAGAATAGAAAGCACTGGTTTAGAGAAATTCTTCTCTGAAGAGGAGGGTTTATTGAGAGCAGTTCTTGGTTGGTTTAATAGCAGCTGTAAAACTCAACACATTCAATTTAGTGTTGTTTGTAGGAAATGAGAAAACGTATGAAAAACACAAAACCAGAAGGCTCAGGGTCTCAGACGGCAAAATGGTTTTACCAATCCTATGATTCAATTTAAAAATGTTTACTTCGATTTAAAAAGTCAAGGAATAAAGAAATGAAAGAGTCTCCACCAATGTTCTCAAAATTTTCATCTGTTCTATGCGAGTGTGAGACGACGTGAGGGTCTTTCCATCCTGAGGTTACTTGGACACGGTTAAGACAGCTGAGACCTGCATTTGCCTAAGGATCGAGGGACACCTGTTACTAATCTGATGCGCCCTTCTGCCCGCTTGTTACTTACATTTCAGGAAATACTAAAATAACACAACATAATAAATATACAACATAGTAAATAATGGTTGGTATGTGAGCCAGTTCCCCAGCTTTTCCTAAGGACTGTCACAGCAGCTCACTGCTACTGAAATCACAACCGTGTGATTTTCTGTCCCCTCCTGGAGTGCAGGCTCCATTAGGGCCATCCGTGTCCCCGTCTTGGTGGCCATGTGCTCTCCGGTGCCTGATCAGCTGGCCTTCTCTGAGCTTTAGTTGAACAGAAGAACAATATAGTCGTAAGAAGCTTTAGAGGCACTTTGTTTTCGTCTTTGTGACGGCCTTCTCACGTTTTCCACCCGCTCCCATCAGGGCTTGACCCTTACAAGCTGCAGAAACCCGCTCCACCTGGCTGACAGCTTGAAACGGGAGACAGCCTCGCCAGGGTGGCTGCAGGGGAGGCCCCGTGCCCGCCGCGACCCTGCCCTCTGCCCTCCACGCCCCGCACGCAGTTCTCTTACCTTTCTGTCCACCTGCTCCCAGGACAGCCGGGGTCTCTCCTCGCGCTCCGGCCTCCCGACAGCCTTGGGGCAGCTCTCCCCGTGTCTTCCCGTCACACGAGAAGGGCTGGGGCACACAGGGAAGGTGTGGAATACGACCGTGTAGAATTTTAGGGTTCAGAGAAGTTTGCAAATCATCTGGATCATGTCCTTCATTTCGAAGCTGCATAGAGACGGAGTTTAAAATAACCCACGTCTCCCGTAATCCGTGAGATCCGGAGTGACGCGCAGAGCTTAGTCACTGTCTCCTGGTCACCACGAACGTCTATCTGATGATTCATAAAAGTGGCGAATTAAACTAACAGGCCTTAATCACACATACATGAAGAAAAATAGTATCTGAATTAGGGGGTCTGAATTATAAGATAGTTTAACGCACAGCTGTTTGATCATGAAGAGATGTCACATGTTATTTGATAGCTTTTTCACATTAATAAATAGGAGAGAATTAATTTACACAATTTTATACACTGTTTCTAAAATACTTTAGTATATCTGAAAACAAGGTACTTCCTTCTGTGTTAAAATGTCATACATAGCATATACTGTTCAAAATACTAACAGGTGTTATATATGAGCATCAGGGTTGCATAACTAAGTAAAACTTTGGAATGAGAAGATCTCAAAAGAACTGCTTTCTATTTTGGTGTGTAAATGTATTTAATACTTCATCATGTTCCAGTGCAGCTTTTTTATCAGACACCCCCTGGGCATGCTTTCCTCTGCGTGTGTCTGCATGCACACACGGCTGTTCGCACGGCTCCACAGGCAAACGCCATTCCTACACTGTGCCAGTGGGAAGGCTCGGGGCCGGCTTGGAAAAGTGACTGAGTCACTTAACTCTAGGTTCTCACCTGAAGCTTCTTCTCGCCCTACTGAGACTGTAAATGGCAAGTTGTGTTTCACAGCTGGAGCTGCGTGGAAGGTAAGTATTAATTCAAGGTATTTTGTTTAGTGTGAAGCGTAATACCCACTTATGGCCCCTAGAGAATAATTTTGAAAGCAATGGAGAAAGCATATCCCTGCCTATCCCATGAAGAGCATGTACAATGAACAAAATAACATTGAGGTAACATTAGTGCCTAGGAAATATCTAAACATTCTAGAAAACAATTTCATACAAAAGAAGATCAATGCCATTGCTGTGAAAATTGAGGTTCAGGACAAAAATTACAATGTCATCAAACCCTTACAGCGGCTGGAATGAGTGGGCATGTGCACCTGTGCTCAGGGTACTCTAACCGTGTCTGTGACACTCTCACTAGAGCCAGTAAAACACCTTGAAATAAATAACACTGGACAAAAGAAAGAAATCTCAAATTTTAGAGAAAATGTATATTTATTGCACCATAGTGAGTAATTCATTATTTTCCCCAGACTGATTTCCATTTAATTAACTGATTAAAATCAAAGTGGATTTTAAAGATACATACTGATTTTTAAAAGTGGCAAATAATATGATATCATCTTTGAAAAGCAGACAGAAATTAAGGCCAATGCTAAACTTTTTCAAAACTAGAGAAAACGAGTATGAGCCCTTCAGATAATTTCAGTACATTTTCATAATTTCCTTGAGCATTGACAGTGTTTCCTAAATAAAAATTATTTGTAAAGAGAGAAAATGAAAAAAAAAGTGAAAAAGATTTTGTGTCCTGAATTATTCATTATGTATTTTTCTTAATGTGAGGAAATGCATTTGGAATTTCAACATTTAATAATATAAAAGTACATTATGTAAAGCAGTTAAAATATATCTCCTTAAAGTATTTGTGAAATTAATTAGCTATGGAATATGTTGTGAAAATTAAAGGAATTTTAAAATCTTTTGTTCCTCGAAGCTAGATAGGAATGAGAATACTTGTGAAACCATCTTCAAAACTATAAAAGTGAAAATAAAATTTAAACACTTTTTAGAAATTAGCTTATCTGAATATTGGTTGTCATTGAATGAAGAAAAATTATTTGCATATATAACATTTTGTGGGAAGGTTTAAGAAGTAAATGATAATTAGCTTTTTCCCTATTTCTGCATATAAACCAAGTTTAAAAAAAAATTAGTTTAAATTGAAAGAGGAAAAAACACTAAGTTATTTGGGTCAAGAACTTCCTTCATTATATTTCCTTTTCTGGGAAAGTCGATAAGCTACTGAATCCTATCACAATAAGATGAAATAAAATGCAAAACACAGAGCCCTTGAACCAGGCACTGGCTTTCGCTGACTGCTGTGGACGACTTGATGAATATAGCACACAACGTACGGACAAAAACCTCAAGGTGACTTCTCACCTGTCAATTATGATACTGTAGGTTGACCTAAAAAATTGAAAAGCTTTAGAGCACACATTTTGGTGTAAGCTAAAGGGTGTCAAATTACTAGGTTTAGGAAGAAGGCATCCAAGTGTCCTGAAGGAACAGAAGTGGAGAGAAGTAGATCTGCATTTCCAAGAATAGAAACTGTTTCTCAAGAATGGAAAGACACCAACATGGTGCCCAGCCATAAGGAAAGACCTCCATAATTACAGACCACAGAGCCAGGAAACTGACATAGTGTAATTAAGGACAGAATAATCTAGCACTTGCATAAAGCACAAATTAAGAGGGCCATGTCCCGAAACACAGCTAAGATTGAAAACCCCAGAGAAGGTCAGTGGACACAGTTACAGGAATCGCCAAGGAGAAGTTTCCTCTAACTTGAAAACAATGTGTGCAGACTGGGGGAGGATTGAGATATGTGTTTAGTTAAATGGAACCCATCAAACCACTCCCCAAACAATGAACAGAAACAAAATCAAAGATACCAAACTCTTAATATTAGTATTACTGAATAATATGCATTTAAATAAGTATTACTGTCATTTTGTTCTCTTGTTTTCAGTGCTACGTAGAACGGTAGCTGTAACGTTAGTACTCTCTCATAAAGAAAGATAAAAGCAGGTCTTTGTTATAAGGAAGATGTTATCAACTAAGTTTTCAAAGTCACAATGTCAGTATAACAAATTTAGGACATGAATCACCTAGATGAATTTCATAAGTGAAATCCTTTCTGTGATAACTGTCTGGACACTTGTGTCTTTGCATTATTTTCTGAATCTGGATCATCGATCTTGACGTAGATTTAATACGACTGATGAGTCTAAGTGCTCGTCAGCTCCTGTCAAATAATCAGACAAGACGCTGATCAGATCACATGAAAGTTCCTATTTTTCTCAGACTTATACAACATATTATTTAAAATAATTTTATTTATCTTGTAAAAGAATCTCTTTTTTCATATTTAGGTAATGCTTTATTCAAAATAACATTTTTGATTTGGGCTTATGGATATTGGATGGTTATAATGTAGACATTGTTTTCCATCAAGTTGAAAAAAATTAACAAAAAAAGAATTATGCCTGTTGTCTGGACAACTAATAGGGCCCATCACAAAAGGCTTCCATTCTGAGCAGTAAAATCACAATATTTTTACCGATGGAAAAATATTGAAGCAAATAGTTTGTGGCAGCATCCTGTGTCCTTGAAGAATCGGTTTTTCTTGTGATGATAAAATGTCACCATCGTTATATAGCTGACCCTTGACCTTAAATCACTCGAGGTGACTGGTGAAACTACAGCGAAACTCCGCGTTTCCCAATTCACTCAGCTGTCAAACGAGCCACTCAAACCGTAACCCTGAACGCTGAGGATTTCCCGGGAGTTTCCTGTCATGTCTAGAGCCTTTCATTATATTTTCTGTAAACATGGCCTGGGCTGTTTTCATCAAAATTATTAACATTAAAAGCATAGTACGGGTACGAGTGCTTTACCTCTGTGTGAGATAGCGTTATATCCGAGGAAACGGGGCTAACTAAATTTAGGAAAAACTAGAGAATAGAGTATCTTTAAAGTGACAGAAATTTTGAAGCTAATTTTCACTGTTGTTTGGGGAAGAAGTCATTGAGTAACGTGGACCTCAACTGAATAAGTAAAAACTCCAATAACGATAGTAACTTATACTTGGTTGAAAGCATCATTGACACAAATGAAAATCTGGGAGACAGGCAGGAAGGAGGTTCTTCCCCAGTCCCTGCCCCTGGCCCGCTTCGTCCACTGCACAGAGACCCGTGCTGTGCTGTGCACACTCGTAAACCCCAGGTCCTGGAGCGTGAGAAACACGGGAGTCTCCCGGGGAATGTCAGACCCAAGAGCCCTGCCGCCTGCAAACGCCGCGAAGTCCTTCACGTGAAAGTCTAGGAGGTTCTCGATGGGACGTCCACCAGTGACCCCCACAAAACCTGCAACAGTTCCACACAGGCGTCCTGAGCACGCGAGAGGAGGAGCGTGTTCGCTCCAACCGTCTGTGGAAACGTGTGCACGATAAGAAACAAGACGGACTAAGTTCAGGCACAAGCCGTCTCACCGGCATGAAAGGGCGTTTGGAGGTTTAAAATCATTCATTTTTTAAAAACTTTAAACTAAGTTATTACTTAGGAAAAGAATATGATGAACGTATGTGGATAACCCCGCACGGTTTAGGTTGGAATATGAACAAGACATTGAGAGTTAGACATTTGAGTCGTTTATTGAAATATATTCTGGAGTCTCTTTCTTCGGAGTTTTGAGACATCACAGTATGGAGCTGTGCCAACTCAGCCGTGGTCCCCTCGAAGCAAAGGGCTGGAATCCACATGGCTTTGTGGTTGTGTGTGACACAAATATTTTAAAGATACGAAGGTTCCTGAGTCCGCCACGTGCAGAAATCAGGTGTGGCTTTTCCTCTCCTCCGCGCGTCGAGACCCTGCACTGTACGTGACGATGACACTGACGAGGCTGGTGGCGTTGGTGGTTACATACACGTAGATAACGGCGGAGGCATTTCATAGAATAAACAGTGTAACAATTATATAGAAATTAGTGCAGTGAAGTCGGATTCTGGAATCCACAATTGTCTTAACTCATAGTGTGATCAGTCTGCTGAACTCTGGTATAATTTTACAAATTATTAAATGGATGAAGGAGTGACACGCTGCTACCCAAAGGGCCATTCTAAAATAAAACTAGTAAAACTGACTCATTGTAAAAACTTAAAAGTACTAATTACATTAACTAATAAGGCAAAAAAATTATGATGATGGTATAAATATACAGTCACCACTAAAGAGCTGACAGAGAAAAAGAATCAGCAGAAATTCATAAAGACAGTGATGATTGAAAAGTCATTACACAGGGGAGGCAATAAATGTTGAAAATAATGAGGTTATGCACAATAGCTTTATTTCAAGAGCGGCTCCGGAATTTCAGCAAGTGCTATTAAAGTGAGCAAGAAAATTAGCATAAACAAAACACAAAAGTAGGAACAGCTAAGAAAAGATGAACTCGCCCCCAATTACCAAATTGACCATAAATGAAGCTTGCAGGCAGAAGGAAGAGTCCTGGGAGAGAAACATTTCAACGCTGATGTTTAGTTGTCAAAGAGTTAAGTCACTTCAGATTGTGCACATCAAGAAGCTACTTTATTTGGAGAGCTAATTTGCCATTTGCTTCTAATGAAAGAAATGATCGTGTATCTCAGAAGGAAATGACATTCATATGAGCATAGAGCACACTGCATCTGGTTCCTTCTTCTCACCAGACCGACGTATCTAATTGCAAGGTTTCCATTGATATATATAGCTCAGGAAAAAAGTGACTAAGGCCATATCAATTATGATAAATATGCTTTTTGACCCTAATGCTGAGATCTTATAGGTGAAAACCATTGATTTCTCAAGAGGAAGATCATTCTATCAGAGCAGTTCAACAATTGAAGGTATGGACCTTCCATGGCCAAATTTTTACACATTCTCACATTGTCAGCCGACTTCTGTACTTGGTCTCTGCCTTTGTGGTTGAAGATCTCTCACTGGCAGCGGAAAACAAGGATTCCTCTAACGCAGCGTCACTCCGTAGCCTGGCCAGGTGCCGCCAAGGTCCAGGAACCACAAACAATTGCAGCAGACAGAATCGGCATTTGCAGAGCTACCTCTCTGCAAATGACTTATCGAAGACTTAATTCTCAGAATGTATCTTTGAAAGAAAATGAAAGCCCTCAACAACCATACGATATCACAAGTGTTATCTCACACAAAATAAGATTCAGGAACTCTGGAGAGTAGAGACACTCAACAGAATCTTGTGCATGTCTGCGTGGACAGGCGTGCTTTGCTTTTCGTATGGGGAGGAGGAAATCAGTGAATTGCAATGTTGCTTCTGGATTTCAGGTAACAGGTGAAGTTGATAGTTTGGAGCACATAGGCAAATAAGACAAATATTTTATATGTAAAGAAATTATATTTCTCTCTTAAAACACATAAACCAATGTTTTGCTACATTAACAAGAATAGTAGGCATGTTTTAAACTATGTGGACCGTATAATATCATAGAAGTAGAATTCAAATATGAATAGAAATTGAGATATTTTATCCCAAGGTCCACAGACAGAGAGAGTCCCTAATAAGCAAGAAATAAAATTTCTGTTCTGCAGTACCACATACAGGATCCACAGAGCCATACAGCTGTGCTGTTCAGTGGTCCTTGAACTTGTACTCGTGCCTGTTAGACAAGACAAAGTCATGCACAGAGAACACACACACGCAAAGCACACAACGTAGAACCAACTGGTCTTGTGTTGCATGAGATTGTCTTGGGACTCACAAAATATTTGTTCGAAGTATTCTTCCTAAATAATTTTCAGATGTTGGCAAGGAGACAGAACACAATGAAGCTCCGTCTGTGTCTTCTAAAAGGACCCAGTTTAACGGTGAGCCTGGACGACAAACTGAACCGCGGGGCGAGCAGTGCAGGACGGAGGCCCCGGGGCGGCGTTCCTCCGGCAAACTGGCTGGAGGCAGCGAACGGGCCAGGTGAAGACTCAGCGTGTGGCAGGCGTCTGTGGCTTGGAGGTCTGTGTGACTCTGGAGAGCGTGGAGTGGCCGCATCGGGCAGGGGACAACCAGACAGAAAGCGGAGTCCTGGGAAGAAATGTTTTACGTCAACACTTTGAAGATGGTGCAGAGGAGGAGGAAGCATGGAGAGCCCGTTGGGGACGATGGTCACTAACGCCAAGTAAGACTCTTACGGGAACGTGCTTCCCACAAAGAGAGAGTTCTGGAATGCGACATCCATCCAGGGAAAACGGACTGTGTTCGGAGCAGCCCAGCACGTACTACTGTTGCGAGACCCGTGCGTTACACGTGAAGCCATGCAGTGTTGCTGGGAGGGGACTCTGAGTGACTAAAGATGCATATTGGAAACTCTGGGCAGCCTTTAATTGTTTTTTAAAGCAGGGGCATGGATGGAATCTTGGAGATAAAGTGAAATCATAGCAAATGATCAGTCAACACAAAGAGAAAGGAGATGACAACAAAAAGAAACAAATAGCAGATGAAGCAAACAGAAAACAGCCAGAAAGATGGTGGATTTTAACCAAACTACCCCGTTCATCACACTGAATGTGAACAGGTCAATCACGCCAGTTAGAAGGCTGCAATCACCAGCTCGTGTAGGAAAGCAAGACCCGAGTGCTCACGGCCACGAGGGGCCGGCTGTAAACGTGAAGACAGAGAGAGGTGGAAAGAGAGAGGATGAGCGAGCCTGGCTGGCGGCTAACAGGACTGTCCCAAGGGTGACAGGAGCTCTGCGCACCCACGTCAAGGGACAGCCCATGGGTGGCCCCAGGCTGTGCTGCCCTCGGGGTATGGCCCCGGCCTTTCTGGTCACCATTTCCTGGCTTTTGTTGATGATGCTGCCACGTATCTAAAATAATCATAATTTAGTTTTGGCTGTTTCTTCACCTGGATAGAATCGTACTGTGTGCATTGCTGTGTGCCTGCCTTCCTTTGCAAATATGATGTTTCCAAAGTTCATGTATGACCTCGATTATATTCCCCTATGTTTATAGAGTATTCCATAATTAATATATCACAAATTATATATCCATCTGTGATAAATCCACAATTAAATTAAATTGTTCTAATATTTGGTTCTAAAAAAATGTTACTTATAAAATTGTTATACATTAAATTTTATACAAAATTGTTTTTAGAGCGCTAAGAGGTGCGTAACTCTAGCAGAGAGTGAGCCAGCTAGCGGGGGTGGGGGCGGGGGATGGTGAGAAGAGCTCCCGGGTGAGGGACACCCGAGCTAGCTGTGAGCACTGTCAAGTCCAAGACAGGGACAGGGAGCGGACGCTGCCGGGACGGGTGGGGGCAGGTCAGAGGCGGGGAGGACGAATAATCCCGGATACCCAGGGAATTTCTGTAGCTGGACATGGTAGGGTCGGAACACCAGGGGGAGTGACCAGAAACTCAGGCGGCGAGTTGGAGAGGAGAGAATACAGAATTCGCAGTCAGATTTGGAAAAAAGAAAATGATCCAGAATTACTGAGAACTTGCAAGTGTCCTTGACTTTCCAGGCTCTCTGCCTGCAATACATAGTTTAATCAAGGAGGAAACTTGTTTCAACTCCAAAGCCTGTCGTTGCTGACCTGCAACATTGTTTTTAGTATCCCGAGACATCAGGTGGCTCCTGTAGGTACCAGGTGTAGACACTGAGCCTTCTTCCAGGTGAGGTGGTGTCAGCTCCTGCTGCCCAGGTGACTGATAGCATCGCGTGTGCTCATACGCGGGTGAGCAAACCCTGTGCACGCTGCCGAGGCGTGTGCAGGGCTGCCGAGTGTTGTTTCACGTGCTCGGAGTCACGTGAGGCACATCAGTAACCAAAACAACACGCCAGGAGGGCGCCCTTCAGGGGCTGGGTCTGGGCACGCTTAGGATTTTCAGGGCCAAATAAAGAGATGAGTTATAAGATTTCATTTTCTTATTTGACAGAATTTCAAAAGATTGAATGTTTTGTTTACTTAACTAATATTTGCCGAGATGCATTCTGTGCAAGAAACACCCCAAGTCCCCCTGCCCACTAACTCTGGTCTCCCGTAGTCTTCCTCTCGTCTCTGAGCTGGGAGCCCGGCAGCGGCCGTCCCCTCCCTCCCGCTCCTCCTGGCACTAACGTGGGCAGAGTCCTACCGGCCCCTGCAAGCCCGGCGCTCACCCTGGAGCCATTGTCTTCTTCGTGTGACGTCTTGTGTGATTGACAGGGAAGACAGCAGCGTTTCAGAGGAAACAGCACAGTCTGCAGGTGAGCGACTTTGGGACACATTTGGATTCTGCCTTCTTCCTAGTCAGTAGTTCTCTTTCTCTTTAATTTTTGATTACGTTTTCCTGAGACCAACATGGGCTATTTTTGTAGTAATTTTCCCAGCATGGTGTATTGGATTAAATTTAGCTTATGTAACATTCAGGAATAATCCTTTTGCTAAAAAGAATAGGTCATATTCGACACAGTGGAGATAGTCTTGGATTTTCAGCTGAAAGGCAATACTCTCTACACATGTCTCCAAAGCATTTAGGACATGAAACAAACTATGACTCCAACATCTCTGTAGAGAGGACACCGTGTTCGGAGGGGAAGATGTGCGTAGAGAGGCCAGCGCTTCCCAGGCCGAGAGGAAAGGATCTGTCCGCACCATGTCCCCTGGGGTCGGCCACCGGCGCGCTGCGGGACAGCCACCAGAGGGTGCTGGACCCCAGGCTGGCCACACTCACTGTTCAGGGTAATTTACACTGACTGGTTACCAAGAGGAGGATGTGCATATTCTAAAAGCTAGAAATTACCATAAGCAATTTCTTCATTCTTTTACAAAATGCTTGGATAGGGGCCACTAAATACTGGCTTCAATTTTTTAAGATAATGATGCTAAATTGACAGGAAAAATTTACATTTTTAGATTTAAAGTCCTCTGTATATACTGCTTCTTATATAAAGAAAAATACTCACAAACTGATATTTTCCCAGGAAGAGTTGTAAGTGTGTGTTGATGGAGGCTTTAAAAATGTTGTTTTCCCACTTTTGAATCACCTAAATGTAAACGCAGAAGGAAACAAAGCCACGCACAACCCTAAATAAAGCTGCCCAGGTGTACCTGGCAATCAGCGCGCAAATAACTCGGTAAGAGGCCCCGAACCTTTGTCCCTGCCGTTTCATTCTCCGGCACAGTGTGCGGTTGCCAGACCACTCCACAGCAGGTATAAAAGGCGGAATTAGGAGAGCTGTTGAATGCTCACTTCATTTTCCCAGTGGTTTGGCACAAAGTTATTATTTAATATTTATCACTGGTGTTTCTGCAATTGTCGAGCCCTGTGGAAAAAGCACACTGTGCAGTGACCCCCACGACGCCTGCTGAGAGGGGTCTGCGCTGGAACCCGGCCCACGGCACAGACACGCCGGAGCTGGCGTCCGCCACACGTGCCCAGCAGGCCCCGCAGAATGGTGTGCACAAGAAGCCCATTTAGCAAGCCTCGTAGCGGCTACAGCTGCAAAACGGGTGGAAAATGGACAAAACAGCTGCACAGACACAGCAGTGAGACCAGACAAGTAAAAACCGTGTGGCTTGTGGATGCAGAATCAGAGAGGGAAATCGTTAGAGGTATTCCTGAGTTAACATTTCTTTCCTTATTTAAAGCGACGCTAACCGATTGTAAAGGACACAAACAAGCCAAAGGAAGGAAATAAAAATCGCACATGCTTTCCACACTCACAGATAACCTTGCTGAAATGAGTGCTGTATGCTTCTATTCTTCTAGATGTTTACTTGTTAAGTTGACCTTCGTTACCTAACAATGTGGATAGTATGTTTCACGGCAGGCAGACACACATACAAATATCCCCCGTCTCCAAACCAAATACCGCAGAATAAAGATGCATGTATGACTTAGGGGTGCACAGCTCACCCCAAGCCTGGGCGTCTGAGATCTCCGCCTTGGAGCCAGGGACAATGTGAACCCAGGGTGCACCACTTGCCAGCTCCATCCCTCGTTCAAGACCTTGAACCTTTCTAATGCTCATTGTTTGCAGATAGGAGATGAGTCACCTCCACACCAGAGTGTTTGTCAGTGGATTAAAGCACAGGACAGGAAAATGGCACCAACAACGTGGCACACAAAATGGTGGCCATGATCTCTAAATTCAAACGCTCTATTTCTTCCTTTGGAAAATGCAAAGTAGCATTCAGACCTATCTTTAAAAAGAATAACTAACAAAAAGTCTAAATATCTTTCTAGTAAACAAAATCTATGACATAAATGCCTTTCTCAAAATTGGTGCCTGAGCAGGAAAGTTTCTAGATGAACTTGAGGTTATAAACCTGCCAAAATAGCCCAGGAATGAAGACAGATGATTCGAGGTCTTGTGTTGCGTTATTACTCCCTTGTTTCAGTGGACTCCTGTAGGATGTTTCACCTGCAACAGGTAATGATTCACACGGGGCCTATTAAGGAATTTAGACCAGGTTACCCACTGAAAATATGGGCACCTTTGTGGGACTTTGGCTCTGAGAAGGGAAGACGCCCTCTCGATTGGGCGCCTCCTAGATCCCGCTGGAAACAGATCTGAGACACCTGCAAAGGGAACTGTGAAAACCCTGCAAGTAGCAGAAACAACCGAGATCTCAGAGCGAAAGGCAGGTGCAGAGTTTTCTCACCTGTGGGTGGAGGGTCGGGTGCGAGCCTTCCGGCATGCGATGCTGCATAATGTCTCACAATCGCCAGGGAGACAATAGACACGTGTGCAGCTAACAACTAGCAGTGTTTCCCAACATTCTTTCCACGTGGAATGAAGGGAAGGAGCTAATCTAATCCTCTCCGTCTACAAAAGAGAAAAGTGAGACAGTGGGGCCTTCGGTTTTGTGGCCACTAACAGATGACAGCGTGCCTTGCAATCTGTGTGAACGTAGTGAGGTGGCATTAATAAAATTATGCATGTTGAAGGGGCAAACAAGTTTTATTTAAGAGATTTAAGCACAAGAATAAATGGAGAAGGAAACCGCTAAGCAACTAAAGCATGAACAATATCGATATTTAATATCAATAAATGAGCCTCTCCAAACAAGAAGGTAGGAAGAAATATTCAACAAGTGCCATATGGTCGTATTTTAGAAGATGTTGGGGGGATAGTTTAACCAAGATGCAGGTATGGATTTTAAATGGTTCGGAATACATTTTTCTGTTAATAAGTAGAACATGTGTTTAGGATGTTAGGAAAGTGGTAGCTACATATTTTAGAGAGAACTTTCAGGACCTTTCAGGGTTTCCAATTCCACAGATAATTCGGCCTCTCCTGTCCACTGATCTGCGCTTGACCCTGTGGTTGCCGTTTCCTTGTCACGCCGGGGCTGCAGGAGTCCCAGGTTGCCGTCTGCCCGACAGCCCGGCTGGTGGTGGGATCTCCCCGGCGGCACCGGGCCAGTCATTTGATGATGATGATGATGATGATCCGGTGTTGACTTCTCCAAATTTTCACAATTTTCCCAAGTTCTAGTCAAAATTCCTCCAGAATATAGCTAATTTTGGCATAGACCCACAAAAAACAGTTCTGACCAGGAGTAGATTTCAGTGAGTTAGTGTGGCTTGTCTTGCTTGAATCAAAATTCGTGAATGTCTCCTTTGCTCCCATGGCATTGTCCTTCCTTCTGTTCGTGGAACAGTAACATAGCATGGTCCAGCGGGTCACCTGCCAGTCACGTGGGACGCTGCCCTGCCCGCAGGTGAGCAGGTACGCATGGCAGCGCCTGCAGGGAGGTGCGCTGGGCCTCTGGAAGACAGCACAGAGACAGTGCGTGTGACACAGGTACTCAGCACACCCTGCATGCTCTACTGGACGCTGCTCAGCTCTCAGTGCACCTGGCACATCCACTCAGCCTCACCTCCCCTGTTCTGCAGATGCTGTTCCTCTCACTGTCACCTCCGAGAACACTTATGGCTGTGGTTAGAGTTGAATAAATCTGGTTTAGAACAAGGATGGCTGCGGTCTCAACCCCCTCTCTGTACATAACGCGGAAGTGAGGTCTGAGAGCCAGAAGGAACTTTTTGGGCCAGGTCCTTGGAGCAAAGCAGGGCCGGTAACCGATCAGGATACGAACCCTCCTCTCGTGCTTCCCGGCATCTCCCGGGAAGGCCAGGCAGGCGCGTGACTCTGTTTCCACTTTGGCTGGAAACCCCACGTTGGGGAATTTCCCAGGATGAGCAGTTAAAAATGTGAAAAACTAAAGGGTAAATTAAACGAATAAATAATGACTTTAAAGCAACATGGTGAAGCTACTGTGGCCAAGAAATGCAATTGGATCACACTAGAATGTAAAATTTCAGCTTTCCCCAAAGTATAGGTAACCATCTTTATCATACATGTTTATCTTAAACATGCGATTGTGTCCTGCCCTTCAGAGAAGGCACCAGCTTTTTCACTTCAGAGTGGCCGAGCCCGTCCTGTCTTACCTTGTCCGTGGTGTCACAGTGGGGGCTGCCGATAATAACATTTCTGAAAGGAGGGAGCACAGCACAGGCGTGAATGGAGGGCATTCGCCCTGCGGGGAGAACTGCAGATCAAAGCGGAGTAAGGACGGTGCTGACACACTTAGGGAATTCTCTTCCACTGAGCCTGGTGTCCTCAGACCATCACTAAAGCACACCTGCTCCTAACGCACAAGGAGAAGGAGGCAGGCCAGTCACTAGGACAGCCCCACACAAATCATAACTAGGAGGTCCCTTTGAAACCCCTCACTGCACACATGGCATGTTTATACCACGTGCCCCCCCCAGCAACAGCTGGCCCCCCCCAGCAACAGCTGGCCCCCCCCAGCAACAGCTGGCCCGCCGGGGACCCGGCTCAGGTGGGGTCAGGGCTTCTACCTCCCCTGCTCACCTCGTGCCCCTCTGCCCTGAACATCATTTGTTCTGCATTAATAATCCAGACTAGCAAGTAAGAGGTTGATTAGCTTTATTCGTTTTATGTTGGCAATTATTTTAAATTGAATGTTGAACATTTTTTAATTAGGCTTGCTTACTGTGAGCAAAAAGAAAGATCTAGTGTATGATGCTGACTCCTTTAAGCACACAAAAAATAGTATATATAATTATAAAATCAGCATGCTGCAGCCACAAAGATTCCTACCTGAAATGGTTACTGACCATGAAGACTTCACATCCAAAGCTTCAGGCCGTGGACCTGTTTACTTGGAAGGGTGCTGTGACATCAGGGAAACCTACGTATGTTTGCAAATGGACACGATCCAGGGTGCTCATCCGTGGTGTAACTCAACTCACATCACCCATTATGTGAATGAGATGTGGAACATAATTTCCTGTGTCTCTGAGGAGTCTCGGCACTAAGTGGATTGCTGGCGCAGGCCCACGAAGATAATGATGTGACATTGCCACACGGACACGTTCGGCGGGGACTGCCTGCGTAGTCTTGCTCCAAGCTTGCTGGGAACAGCTAGCGCTCCATTCACAAGGAAACCATCATTCTGCTTTAGTGGAACAAATTTTAATGAGCCCTTGTTGCAACATTGTGTTTTAAGTGGTAGCTTTTAGCTCTTCAAAATTATGTCCACTAATTAGAGTCATGTGATCAAACTAGTTAAATCTCAGCTATAAATTATAACACATATTCATAATTACATGGATTTCACCTTCTATGAAACCGTCCTTATGCAAACAGTAGTAGTTGGTCGTAGTCATTAGAATATATCGGCAATTAATTCTCAAAATGATCAATGGACAGAATGTCCTTTTCCTCCATATCTGGTTTATTTATGTGTCCCCATTAATTATGCCTAATTTTCTGTTGGCACTTTTCTTCCTAATGTAATTCAATTTAAGCATATCTTTCTGGAGACTTATTAATAGGTAGGGTCATTTATATTGTGTAGCACAAATATTTTATAATCCACTAATCTTGACAAAAAGGCATTGCCTTCCTAATAAAAAATGTATGAGGAGTAATGGTTCCCTATTAATAACTTATTAGGTCAGATCACACAGTTTGAAGTGTCTATTACACTTTAATTTTATCGGATTTCTTCCTTTGGAATTTGCCACACTTCCTTTATCTCTCGACTGGGATTGTTTGAGCACCACGCCTGGCTTGGCAACCTCGAGTGTCCTCCGTGGCTTCCCCGTTGCCACCGTGGGCACAGATCGCATGTGCCAGAGTGTTTCTGGAGAGAACGAAGCGATTCTGTGCATGTGAAAATGCCCTCTCCTCCTCGCAAGGAATCATCAATCCGCCCGTGATTGTTATTGGCCCACAGACCCTTTCAGCAAGAGACCCCTTCCCTGGAAAACACACACACACACACACAGACACACACACACAGGAAATGCAAATACAATTATACAATTTCAGGGGATTTTAGAAATCATAAAATTGATCTATGGACTTTTTAAAGGTTCAAAGAAACACAATTTTTGACCTCTGATTAAAATTCACTGTGTTAATTACATCTTGATACTTTGACTAATAATGCAAGCTGGATAAATATCATTTTCAGAAATTAATGTGACATGAACAACATTTGAAGTAACCTCTTTAATTTGCCCTTATAAATTCTCTAACCCAGACTTCAAAATGTTTCCATCCGATTGTGCAGACTTCCCTAAGGTCCTGTGGGGGTGATCTTCCACAGCCCTGCACCTAGAGAGAAAGATACAATGTATTCATGAAAATTGTGACAGTTTTTTTTTATGCAAGATGTTTAAGTTTTACTAGACTTCAGCCTTCTCATCTGTAAAGTGAGGGAAGTGAACCAAGTCATTTCAAAGTTCCCTTCCAACTCTACTTTGTCATGACTCTATGGGGCTGATAAAAATATATGAATACACAAAAGCCAGTAATAATAATAATAATGATGTCCCAATAAAGGTAAAGATGATTTGTGGAGAGGAAATGGTCCACGTTGTCCAGTAAGAAGCAGAGGGAGCTGCGGCCAATGAGCCACTGCCCACCTGAGTCCCGCTGTGGACGGAGCCACGATCGAGCTGCAGCCCAGCTACGCCAACGCTAAACAGACTGTGCTGGCTCAGGAGCTGGTTATTTTAATATATAAGATGCATACGGAGTCAGCATCTGCAGAACATGTGGACTAGATGGCTTTATTCTTCTTTGGCAGACTCATGCTTTAAGAACTGCTTTGGAAGGTGCTTGGATGGGTTATGAGCAACTCAAATCCACTCTGAGACCTCAAGAGTGAAGGATGAAAATGCTCAATTAAAGTAACGACATAAAATTTGTGCACATAACTAATAACTTCATGGAGCACCATCAATTTGAAAGAATACATATATTAAACTTCCTTAAGAAAATGGATTCAAGTTATACCATTACTAAATTCAGCCTGATTTAAAAAAAAATCATTAAAGAAAATTTATCTGAAGATAACATTCACCATTCTTCAAAGATATTTTGTTTTTGGCTGCTTAAAAAACATTGTTCTAATATATTTATTATTTTTATTACAAATATTAGCATCTACCTATAATTCTCAATGTTCTGAAGATTCATTTGAATAAAAGAAATTTGATAATGTTAGATAATACACTATTATTCTATTCATCACATATGCATTAAGCTTGGGTGTGTGTGTGTGTGTGTGTGTGTGTATGCGCACACAGGAATTTCGCCAGTACATTTCTTAAGTATGTCATCTGGACAAAGGCATCTAGATTGACATAACTACCAAAATTTAATTCCTTAGGATTCTTTTCATAATTATTTACGCTACACAGTGACTCAACTTGCCAGCACAGTGCTAGGTCTAGGTGGTATGAGGAGAAAATAAACCAACATGAGGTCTTAGTCCTGAGAAAGGGGAAAGGAACTCAACTTTGATAAACACATACTAGTTACCATGTACACAAGTCTGCGTGAAACATTGACGTAACTGATTACTCCTTCCACAGCACTAGGCAGTAATGATGCCCGTTATTGCACCTTTAGAAGGGAAACTGTGGGGTTAAATCATTTACTCAACTTCATACACATAAAAAAATCACAGTCATAATTCAAACCCAGATCTGTCCTGATCGAATAGTACTGTGCTCTTTATTAAGTATAGAATAACTAAGCAGCCAACTGATGGCAAAGGGTGGTTTAGATAATTTGTAGATTATCAGGGGAAATTCCTGTTAGTTAAAACACCCAGGGGTGCTTCCTGCGGGAGGCTGGTGCTGGAAGCGCTGTGTAGGTAACGGACACTCCAGCAAGCGGAAGAGCTTATTGGGCTGAGGAGAAGACAGCCCTGGGCTAGGGGTATTCCAGCAGAAAAACAAGAAATAAGGGTGAAATGTTTGTAGAGGACCCTAGGTACTGAGCTCAGAGACTTACACACTTTCCCCATTAGGAACCTAGAGCTCTCCGAGTTTTTGAGCCATTTCATCATGAAATGAGCGGAGATTCATTCCCGGTGGTCTGCAGGATGCACGGGGTAGCAGTGAAGATGCTGTTCCAGGAGCAGAGGTGGGACGACAAAAGGCTAAACGTGGCTGAGCACAGCCCCTGCAGAGAGGAAGGGCACCTGGAGCATGTGGTGAAGACAGCATCGATGGCCGCAGGTGGGGAGCCGGGACCCGGGGAAGGGGGAACAGAGCCGATGGGAGCACTCAGCCTGGGTGACTGACGGGAAGTTGGTGGTTTCTCTGAAGTGACGTTGGCAAGGCGAGCTGGAACTCGGAAAGGGAGAGTTCGGTTCTGCCTTTGTGTGTCTCAGAGGCAATATCCAGTTGTTGCAGCTGCTCACATGGAGGTCTGGACACTCTCAGAGTGAGAACCTTGACTTGCTGCTCATTTGCACGGAGGTGACGACAGTTTAAATCTTCAGGATAAATAACGTATCTCCTGAAAAGAGGGAACACTGTGAGTAAATGGACCTGGAGGGGTGTCCTTGGCTGGAGAACTGCAGACGCAAGAGAGGAAACGGGCAGGTAGACCCACAGACCCCGGGGAATGGGAGCGTTTCCACTCGAGGATGCCCGCAGGGGCCCTGAACTGCCAAGGGCATCACAGTGGTCTGGGGCACAGCCTGGGAAGGGCGACTAATCCTCTGGCTACGTGGTTTCTGAGAACCTCGGGGAGGGGATTGTAAGAGAAAGACCAAGAGCCAGGTTGGAGGAAGTTAAGGACTGTTGGCTGCTGTGTAGGTAAAACCATGGATAAAACAATGGATGTTTCCATCCAAAAGGACAGATGTTTCCATCCAAAACATCTGTTTGTCAAAAGAAAGAGCAAGAGTGCCAGGGGCGGCAAGGATCGCAGGGAGGAGAAATGGGTTTTCTCTGCTTCCCGCAGTCTGCAGGACGTGGGGCTTTGAGGGAAGAGCGGAAGAGAGAGCCGGGGCAGCCACCCAACACCACAGATCGTGGCACGGAGAAGGTGAAGTGCCACACAAGACCAAGACGTTTGCCAACTTACTACCCTTCAGGCATCTTCTTCAGCCAAGGCGGAGAGAAGGAGAAGCAGCCTACATGGTGCACAGATTTACTTCGACATGGAGAAGGGGACGATGGCAGCTGGCGTTGGCGTCCCTGTTCATCTCTGCAGTGCGGGGACAGCCGTCACCGAGAGCCAGCAGAGGTGCTGACCGGGTGCCGGGAGGAAGAGTGTCCCTCTCTCCGACCTTCCGTGGGAACCGCCCAGGTGCCAGGCAGAGGGGTTACCGCTGGAAAGCTGGAAGTGATCTTGGAATTAGAGAGTTTTCAAAGAGGTGAATCAAAGAACCTCTGAGCACAGAGCACTGAGCAGCAGGTTGGCCTGGACGGAGAACGGAGAAGCCGCGCTAAGTGCAGCTCGGTTGTTAGGACATTGATTTAGCAAACAGGACAAAAGTCAAGTGGGCCCGAGAGTCCAGGACGTTATCTGGGATATTGTTTAAGTAGTTGATTACAAGACCCGATTGGTGAAGAGTCTATTACTTTTAGTGAGTACCCTAGAGTTTATAAAGCACTTATATATCCTTTATCTCGGAAAGTCAAATGTAACTATAAACGGGCTAATAGGCCGGGTGATGTGCGCTGGATTGGGTAATTTGAGTCATGGTGGAAGCGAAGTCGATTCATAAGAAGAGTCAATTAAGGGGCTGTGATCAGAGGGGAGAGCCGGAGTCTGAGACTGTGCTGGACTGATGAGACCAATTTAGGCCCCGGCAGGAGAACCAGCCTCCACGTGTCGTTGAAGGACGTCTGCCCATCGGGACCTGAAGAAGGGTGGACCCACCGGCCACAGGCACAGCCACTCTGCAGCGTGAGGCGGGCCGGGCTCGGCCAGGACTGGGATTAACGCTGACCTTCCTCTGCTCTGCAGCGAGCCTGCGGGTGTGCGGTCAGAGCCAGCGCAGGACAGGGGCTGGCCCTCCCCACCGCGGCTGGGGAGCAGAGCCTCGTGGGATGAGGTCGGGGCGCCCAGCACGAATGCCCCTCTGTTTGGGGGTGGCGGAGGGACGACGGGGCACACCTGGGCTGTAGGCCCCCAAGGGTCCAGTTTTCTTGGACGAAGTGTACACACTGAGGACAGCGTACACTGTGACACAGAATCCACACCAACGTCCGACACACTCGCACAATCGTCTTAGGGAGTCGCAGGGTGACGTTGATCGGAACGTGTGACCCACCTTTCCCTTTGCTCTGCCTCAGAGCTGCTGCTGGACAGAGGGACCCTGAGCCTCGCTGTGCCCCACTCTTCACGTTGTCTCAGCAGCAACCGTGGTGGCAGAACAGGAGCAGAAGTAGTGGGTGGTTTGGAAAACAGACAAGGGCATTCTTGAGCATCTGTCTAAATTTTGAGGAGGAAAATAACAACGCATGAGTAGGAAACATGCACATCAGCAGGGCCTCTTCAGCATGGCCTTCTGAATGCCTCGCTCTGTGATTTTCCAAGTGCATGAATACTTTTATTCAAATTAATAATAAAAAAATCCCATGATTCCTGCTCACACTAATCTCTAAACATGCTTTAAATGAAGAGAAGTAAACTTCCTCTTCTCACCAGGAATTTCATTCTGGAGTATTGATTTTTTATATTTTCAGTAAAGTTTGAGAACATGGGTTTAAAATATGAAAAATGCCTTCCTAAAATTTTGAGAGCAGGACTCTGTAATTTTCCTAATAATTTTTACCTAGTTAAAAATGTTACCAGGTTAGGAATGCATGTGAAAATGCATGGCTCAGTTCCACTAAAGGAATTTGAAACTCAAAAGCTTGCACAGTTTCAAATATAAAACACGACAAGTGTAAAGACAGAGCAGCTATCATTGCCACAGAAAGCTCCTGCGGTGCAGTACGGCTGCCCACGTTCCCTCTCCAGCACTCAGATTTCCAGAAACATAGAACATCATATGGAGAGTGCTTAAAATAATCTGCCGTTTATTATTAAATTGCGAGCTTGTTTTGTAGCAAGCACACTCCATCAGCATAATATGGTGCCTCCAGGACTCTGTAACTTCCCTCCACCGAGTCTGCACACCAACCCTGGTGATGAGAACCCGAACGTCACCAGAATATCGTTCCATAAAAACAAAACCAAAAACAGTCCTCCTCCCTATCATAAAAAAAATCAAATAGCAAATGCAAACAACAATCTCAATACGCGGGTACGGAGCAGCACTCCCACGGCACCCCAGGTGGGACAAAAGACCGTTTTGGCATTTGTAGCATTAGCAGCTGCAGGGTAACGCATTTGGCTTTCTGTTAGATAGAGGCTGGTGTATAAAAATAGACACTGGCATTTGTTGGAAGCTTAAGCTTGTTGAAGTTTTGCAGATTTAGAAAGTTCACTAATCACTATCAATTAAAATCCCTACCTCATTGTTGCATAAATTATTCACAATAGTGCACACAATAGCAAGACTTTTGGAAATATTTATTGTGGCCAAATGTTGGAAATAGTGAGTCACAAACTGAAAAAGATTTTAAAAAGTGTTTCAGTTTGTAAATTCAGAGGAAATAGCCACTTTAGCATCATTACTGGACTATATCTTAAGCAATGAATGATATGTATATACTACAAAATATTTGTGATCTATAATATACTTCTAAGAAATATTGATCAGAGTTTTTTTTAGTATTTACTTTAAAATCAAAGAAACCTTAGCTAATTAAAAAATCAGTCTAGAACAGCCACAAATATGCAAATATATTTGTGTTTGTGTGTGTACATTGGTGTGTATGTATATATTAATATATAGACTCAAGCACACAGGTATGACTATATAAGTAACTGCACATTTATTAATTACTTTATAAAGTCTGAGTGTTTTATTGGAAATTAGAATTTAAGATCAAACTAGCCAGACGCTCTTTCCGAATCTGAGTAGTATCATTATTCTATATGTGTTCATTTTCAAGGCTGACGACTGCTTTTGGTCCACAGTTCGTCATCCTCAGGTCGCTGGTGCCAACCGGCCCGTGCTGTTCTGCCAGGGGCCCCGCCCCCGTGTCGCTCCCCCAGGAACAGCTGAGTCCTCCCTGGAGGAACCGGCTGTGAGTCTGTCCCCGGAGAGAAGGTCCCCAGTGTGCCCCATCAGGAGAAGTGGGTCAGAGCAGTCGCCGGGGAGTTATTGTCGCGGTTTCGCAGTCGGAAACTTAGACATTGCCGTTCCTGCACCTTCACCCTGGCCCACGTCAGTGGAGCTGCTAAAAATTGCTCTAAAAGGCGAAAAGCAAATGGAAGAGCACATTCAGCAGCGGTAATGACGCTGTCATTAAAGATGGATGGAGACTTTCAATTAGGACACGTTCCCCATCCGAGATGCTTAAGCCAGTTCTGCCTACCATGAGCTAAAGCTCGGCAATAAAGATAAAAGGTCATTATAATCCATTGAATTCAATCATGACAAGTTCATTTACCTGACAGGAGCATGTATTACATACAAAAAACTAAATTAAAATAACATTATGGGTTGACTCAAATCCACACAAGAAAGGAAATTCAGGATGAAGGACAGAACTAATCACAGGCTAAGAATAATTTGATTTATAGTCCCTTTTTGTTGCAGAAAAATACTTATTCTGTTGCCCATCCTAACTGACAACGTAACCTTGGAGAAACAGTACACTTTCTTATTAACCAATGCTGTGCTTCAGTGCAACAATTATAATGTCTGATATCTAATAGTAAACATATCACTTATTGAAACAATTCAAGAATTCATATATAAGAATAAATATAGCAAATATATGGTCATATTGTTTTATAAATTTCAAAAATAATGTTGAAACTGTATAATTGATAGGACCATATAAATATAATATAAAATATTTTGTAAATACTTTACCATCAAATTTAATGCATTAAATATTGTTTTCTTTATTAGAAAACTAAACATATTTATATTGAGAAAGGTAGGCTACATGTAAAATAATATATTTGAGCAATTATATATATTTATAGTAACTAAAATATATTTTAACATTTACATATATACACACTTATTTTTCTAGTAATATTTAACATATCCATAAGTCTCTGGTTACTAAAAATTATACTTTCTACCCGAATACCATTTACATCTGTTCAATTTCTTAAAAGGTCTCACAAGTCTAAGTGGCCAGGAATTGATATGTTTTTGAACGTGGTCACTAAGCCATGAAGTCCACATTGTTTGTATTAAAGAGTTAAGGAATAAAGTTCTTAACTCTGAAAGTTGATTGCTGTATTCTGAAATAAATTCTATAAACATGAAGAAAAATTTGCCTCTCAAAATTTTACTATTCTTTTCTAAAGAGGTTTAGGTTACCTTTCCTTTGCAGTAACATAAATTATTGGATATATTTATTATATATTATTTAAAAATCTTTAGTGAATAAGAGCAGAATGGTCAGAGTCATTTTATTTTATCTCCTGCCTTGAACTACGTAATCTGCTTGGAAACACAAAAGGTTCCAGCTCCACCGAAGGCATTCAAATACCAACGCTGAAACGTTTTTCAAGCCTAAAGCATTTTTTAACTAACCTGGCGGTGGACGATGACAAACATCTCTAAAATGATTTTCTAACTATATTCTACATTACAAACAATGATTTATTTCTGTCCTAATAAAGGTTATTATTGCTATTGTTATCTTTATTCACAGCTTCTGCACTAAGTTTGTGCCCTAAGCAGTAGGTTAGAGCTCTGAATGTTGCATTTGCCTAGAAACCTGTTTTGGTGCCATTTCAGTAGCAACTGATGTGTTCACAATTTTAAGCTTCTACTGTTTTCATTCAAGAAAATGTTAACATTATCAGGCATGTATAGTAAATACCTTGAGCCACTAAAATGTTGCCTTTCTTCTTAGCTATTACACTCAGCAACAAGTGTCTTCGTTACCCCGATTGTGTGTTCTTTGTCGAAAACCAGGTATGTGCGCAAACAAGCGTGAGTGGGTGTAAGTGCCAGGATCTTTGGATTTAAAATATCGCTTTTATATAACAAATGAACTGAGTCTTTCTGCAAACACATTATTAAGCTGCTTTATATAGTAATGTCTACCATTTGGTGGCAGCATTGCACCAACGTAGACGTTGGAGCCTGAATCTTCGATTGGAGATGTCAGGAATTAAAGCCAGTTCGGTTTTTTCAGAAAGCATCATTGATACACACAGTACAATTCCCTGAAAATTGCACAGAGCTAAATCTGTGGCAAATGTTATAACACTTTTAATCATCAAAAAGTGATGTAAGTCAGAAGTCCTATTTCTAATTATTAATAACATAAGCATGCAGCATGTAAGTTATGTTATTAATGAAAAATCACAATTTTATCATACTCATCTATTTTGAACTCATCTTCATTTTCATATTTCAAATATACCACAGGTGTTTAAAGAGGATGAAAATACAGCAGCCTTCACACCATTATTACTTAGTTATTCTAATGACTAAGGTAACACATCCAACATACAGTTTCAACAATATCAAATTTGCATTTTTGAAACCCTCAACCTCATTTTTTTAGCTTTTGACAAAAATGATATATATTGTTTGGAAATAAATTCTATATAAAGGAATAAAAAATTACATTCATAAAATTTCAAAGATATATGCTCTACAGATAAAAGCCACTGAAATAGAGACATGCTTTTGGTTCAAATATGCTTTATAGTTAGTGAAATAAGTTGAAAAATAAATACTGAAGGTTTCTCTTTAAAGCATATTTTCTTTAGACATAGCTGAGGGAAAGATAGCTATTATTACTAAAATAGTCACCTAATTGTATTATTAGAAGATATTTTGACTGTGCACTTTATTTTCAAATTTCAATTTTATTTGAAAATTTTATTTATTAAAATACTTGTTTCAAATTTCAAAGTTTTCCACTATTAATAATTAGATGCAAATAGAATTATTTTTCACCTAAAGCAAACTGACTAGTCTGACATGGGCACAAGATGGGTGAGTTGTCCAGGCCCGTCTCTGATAAAGGACCAACGTGCCCATCTCTTCAGCCGCCGGGGCCCCCTGGGCCGCCCGACACGCAGCCTGGGCAGGTGCCGCCTGTGCTCGGCCCCTCCTGCCTCACCTCTGCCACACACGTACCAGCTGCGTCAGTGTCTGCGCTACAGAGGGACCAAGAAGCCAAAATATCTCAAGCTCTGCCTTCTTTGCAACAAAGCTGGTGACAGAAGAGAGTCTTACAATGGAATTGAGAGCTCTGAAATCTTCCAGGGCTTTCGTCCCTACACTGTCTTGTCCTTTCACTCTGTCTCAGTGATCTCATCCGAAAAGGACATTTATTCATGGATTCACTATTTCTTTCAAAAAAATGTACCTTGGGTACCATATTTTTACCAGATATAATTCCAGTCAAAATTGAATAAGGTTTGGCTCCTATCTTGGAAAACTATAATTTGTGCTTCAATAGAATAGCTCAAGGTTTTCAGCATTAAAATCATATGATGTATTAAGAGAATTTGAAGAAAAATTAGAAATATTTCCAGTTAGCTTCCAGTATTAAAAATATGTATCTTTAAAAAAAAAATCTAAGTCCTAGGTCCACTTACTGGGGTTTAGTGGAAAAGAATAAAGCTCTAACTAAACAAAATGATCTGGATTGTCACAGTGAATTCTGATGGGGTGGAGCAGTACGAAAATGCAGCTCTTTCTGCCGTAAGGAGAAGTTAGTGGTTAAATTTGTGGAACGTCAGGGCAGACGCAGACAGGAGCGCAGCCTCTGGTGTCTCACACGGGCCGGCGTCCAGGAATGGGAGGGGAGCACAGCAGGCCCAGCGCGGCCTGGCTCTCGTCTGGGAACTGTGTGGCCTCTCACGTGACAGTGTGGCCGTTCACCAGGTTGGACGTCATTGCCCAAGCGGGCTACTCCCCACCTGGGCAGGACCGTTCCAGCCAAGGTGGTTCTCCCCCCACCCCCCGCCAGGTCTAACGAGGTGACGTAAGCAATTAGGACAACCTTCACACCCACCCGCTAATTTAGGTAACAGGGGTTTTGAGAGCAGGAGGAAGGCTTTGAAAATGTCTGAATTTCATATGAACTTGCTTTGTTCTTTTGGCTACAAAAGTCATCATTTGACGGTACTGTTTCTAACTGATTAAAATTGTTTGAATTTCTCAACAGTTATATGAATTACTTCCATTTTGTGTTAATGGTCCAATAAAAGATAATATTGGTCACAAATTGTCTTGTTTAATACTCCTTATCCTCTTTTGGCTGCATGACTACTCCTATATCTGCTGTTTGAAATGCATATTCTGCAGACCAGCGGTTCCCAAACTTTTTGGCTCCATGGAAGACAATTTTTCCACAGACTAGGGCAGGGAGAATGGTTTCAGGATGATTCAAGGTCATTGCATTTATTGTGCAGCCAAACCTCTCTGCTAATGATAATCTGTATTTGCAGCCACTCACCAGCGCTAGCATCACCGCCTCAGCTCCACCTCAGATCATCAGGCATTAGATTCTCATAAGGAGCCGCAACCCAGATCCCTCCATGCACAGTTTACAGTAGGGTTCGTGCTCCTATGAGAATCTAATGCCCCGCTGATCTGACAGGAGGCGGAGCTCAGGCGGTGATGAGCTATGGGGAGCAGCTGTAAACACAGGTGAAGTTCCCCTTGCTCACCTGCCGCTCAGCTCCTGCCATACGGCCCGGTTCCTAACAGGCCACAGACCACAGTGAGAGGACTGCAGCTTTAGATTATGTGGAAAGTAAAAAAAAAAAAAATTAAAAATTGGTCATATTTACATACTGAGAATCATACATTATGTATATATAAAATATATAAAATATATAAAATACATTATACACACATACATGCATATACATAAATATATGTGTAGATGTAATATACATAAAGCATATAATATATAATGCATATCCATATATACATACACATAATTATATATATTATTATACATATATTATATTTACATGCATACATATACATACATATATCCACATAGATCCATATTTGTGTGAATATATACATTTATATCTGCATAATATAGGATGTATTTTATATATATACAATTCAGAATATATTTTGTAATATAAGATATCATGATAATACTACCTATTAAGGAAGACGACAATAGCAACATAGGATTTGACATATTTGGGGACAGAATGTGGAGGTTTATTTATTCATAAATTCAATATATCTACTCTGAGTGTTTCTCCTTCTGGTCTTGTGTTGGCAGGAGGAGCAAAGTCATAACCAAGCGCTGTGCCTGCTCTCGTGGAGCTGAGAACTCAGAGGGACAAATAATCTCACAAATAATCCTCACATTATACTTTTATAAGTACTATAACAGATTTAATATAGTGTGCACATAAGAATCCTTCCATGTTAATAATATATTAGAAATATAAATAGTTATGGGAAATTTATTTCTGTATTAAATACTTGAACTTAATGTACGTGAAGATGCACCTGGACAAGCTCAGTAGGGAAAGGCCGTGTTTACAGCAAAACCAACAAGTGAAATTTTAGTTTTTCTATGTACACAATACAGTGTCTGGATAAAATGTTAAAATTTCAATCAGTGAAAGTGTAGTGGAGTAGAGATTAACAAGCAGTATCTGGGGTGATTTTTTAAAAATTTTATACAGGCTTTTCACATTTTACTGTTAAAATTGCATATCTGTAAAATTGTTTAAACAATTTTATTTCATTAAGTCTACAATATTCTTTTTCTTTGCCTAATTAAGTTCTTTTTCTTCTATTTTATTTTTTATTTCCTTCCTGCCTGCCTATGTTGACCAGAGTAACAATTCTATACATAGATAGGACATTTGGGGACTTAATCTTCACAAAGAATTTAGCATTAAAATTATGTTGCCTTGAATTCTAAATTATTTTTGCCTTCCCTGACATTTCAAATTCCCTTTTGAGGACTATTTTTTGGTAGTGTCTTGTTCCTCACGTCCAGAGCCTTAATTGCATGACCAACAGGAAAGTGATATACAGTCTGTTTAAAGATCACATGTTGCTGTAAATCTCGGGCACAGTGACGTGGTTTATAAGGCAAATTACAACTCTATCGGACTCCTTTAAAGCTATTAAGATTGTTCTTTTTGTTGACTCTTTTTGGTCACAGTAGGCAATGATTAAAAAAAAGCTTACTTTTGATAAAAAATATGATGTAATGATAAAAGGGCTCTAAGATTCAGACAAACACATCACACTGTGATTTTGGTGAATTCATATAGGAAATAAAAAGGTCCTAAAAAGAGATTTAATCTAGAAATTGTGTTCTTGATGCCTTTAATTATATAAATAAAATGGAACAAAATTAAAGAAGCTCATCTACCTGATGTTTCTATTTTCCAAAGGGCTGAAAAATCTCTCAATCTCTGGCCGTGGTGGGGTGGCCACGGGACTGCAGCCACGGTGGCGTGGCCGTGGTGCTACGTTCATGGTGGTGCGGTCATTTTACTGCCTGACCTTCATCACCTACTCTCCTCTGTCACCCACCCTGTTACTTACTGATAATATAGCCATGATTTCTTTTCTCCAATATTAGATCTCAAAAGCAAATTTTACTGCCACTGAAAAACAAATGAATATTATTTTGCTCTCCTTAGTGTGACATTCTGTTCCATGAATCCATAAAGGTACCAATCATAATCAGTGCAGATTCAGTACCTGGAACTAACAATTGCCCATATGTGGACAATTAACCACCAGATTATGTGCAAAAAATAATACTATTAAATGATATGCCTCTGATCTGCATTGCCCAGAGCTCTCAGCTAGACCTCCTAAGTGCATGGCAAACATAACTTTGCTGCTCCCAAATCCTAATGGGTGTCAATCTCAGTCACGATACTTAGGTATGAACTGGTCTTTCCGGATTGCCTATGTTTCTTCTCTATTACACCTCGGGATTTGTGGGCTAAGCATGTTTTAAAATCTGCTGTAGTTCTATTGTTAGCTTATATCATATAGGAGATTTTACTTTATGTTGTTACCTATTTGAAAAATAATCCATTCTATACATTTTCTATTTTTTCTCTTTTAAGACTAATAAAAATGGTTAGTTCTTATTCAAAAATGTGGAATAGTTAAATGTAATTTTTGTCAATAGATGTTTTAAAGTTGAGCTTGTTATTAAATCAGTGAGATACAACTTATGATCATAACATTTAATGGTATCTTTTAATACTCCGACTTTGAGAGAGGAGGCTCGAAGTCTAAGGTAACAGGTAAATTAATATTGTTCCCATTCCACTTGGCTCGATAGAAAGGGCAATGGGAGACAACTTAGAGTAGTTGAAATGGTAATAGTAACTTTTATTTATTTAACAATATGAGTAGGTAAAAGGGAGCAAGGTTTGCAGTAAGTTTATGGCACTGAAAGCTCAGTTCTCTTTAATTCATTAGTAACATGTTTTAAAAATTTTCTTGATTTTTGTTAATTTTCCATTTCAACTCAAAATGAAAAGTTCAATGATAATTGACCAGTTCGGTAAACAATGGACATGGGATTTCAGAATATTGATCAATACAGAGAGTCCTCCATCGGTGTTGCAGGGACCCTGTAGAATAACTAATACAATTAGATATTGACGGACGCCACACACGTTTTATGATGGGCAAGAACTCCAATATCAACGGTGCTTCCTCGGAGTGCGTGTGGTTACCTGACACGCAGGGAGTTTTAGCAGAATAATGCCTCCCCCAGCTCTTCCTGGCCTCAAATTCAACAGCTTTCCCAGAATTCCGTGTGTCTGTCACCCGACTGGACAATGTCACGAGTACTGACACAATCCGGGGCCTGTTATTACCACAGCCACCTGCCCAGCACTCTGAGGAAAGCAGGTGCGTTGGTAAAGTTTCCTTGATGATCTATTCCGTTCACACCGTCTGGTTCCCGAGGGTCTACGCCACACGGCCAGCTGCTGTGCCCCGGAGCACAGGCCTCAGACCACCCGAGACCCTACAAACTCCAGAAATGCACCGGGTTTTCCACACAGCCTAGGGCTCCCAGTTGCAGATATTCAGCTAATAGTTGGGAATGTTGAGCCTTGCCAAGGGCACCTGCCGATACTCTGTGCATCCCTGTGGAGTTTAGCGTCATTTTCTTCAGCTTCACATCCCAGAGCCCGCAGCGCCCGCAGGCTGGCACCTGGGGACAGGGAGGCAAAATATTTACCCATGGCCAGACCCTGCCTACTGTCTGCGCAGATGTACTTACCTCTGTGACCTTCACAGCTACACAAATTGCTCGTCATTGTTTCACACATAAAACACTGAATGTCTGTTAATAGAAAACAAATCTCATGTTCATTAAAGTATACTAAGGAGTTTGGAAACCAACAGTGGTTTGATTAATATAGATTGAAAATAAAAATAAATATTAATAAAATGTGGTATATGTACACCATGGATTTCAACTCAGCCACAAAAAACAATGGTGATCTAGCACCTCTTGTGTTGTCCTGGATAGAGCTGGAGCCCATTCTTCTAAGTGAAGTATCACAAGAACGGAAAAACAAACACCACGTGTACTCACCATCAAATTGGTACTAAGTGATCAACACTAAGGTGCTCACATGGAAGTAACATTCACTGGGTGCTGGGCAGGTGAGAGGGGTAGGGGGATGGGTAAATTCATAACTAATGGGTGCAGAGTGCACTGTCTAGGGGATGGGCACACTTGTAGCTCTGGCCTGGGCGGTGCAAAGGCAATTTATGTAACCAAAATGTTTGTACCCCCATAATATTCTGAAATTTAAAACAAGAAAATAAATAAATAAATAAAATAAAGTGCATGCATTTTTACATTTAAAAATTTAGAATTCAAGATACTTTTAGAAATAAGGATTTTATCTCTAGAGTTGGCATATACCTGGTGTTCAGTCCCAGAGTACTTAGAGTGGATGTTTGCAACCGCCTACCCCTGTCCCATGTCTCCTTGGGCAGAGTGCGCTGCAGGTGTGCTCGTGAGCAAGGAAAGTGCTGCCTGTGAGAGGCTTCCAGCAGGTTGTTGCACGTTCATTTTCCAAAACTGGCATCACCAGAACTTAAATCCTAACAGGAACAGACCACCTTGCTTTATTAATGCTAATCAAAACCCTATGGGGCAGAATTTATGCACACTGTATTTCTTTATGGTTTTGCACAAAACTTATTCCACCTGAGAACATATCTAAGCATCTTACTCAGAAGCAGCGTCTGGATTCAGACAGCCTGAGTCCAGTCAGGAGACGGAACCCGACAGCAATTTGTATGGAGATTTAACACGGGGAAAGGGGCTCCCATGGGAGGTAAGAGCAAGGCGGAGTACGCCCTAGGAGGGAAAAAGAGCTCCAGAGAAATGACCACCACCCCAGGGCTGAGATAGGCAGTGGCTCCCTGGAGCGGGATCCTGGCACTGGGGGAGGCAGTGGGAGTCGCTGAATGGCAGAGAAGTCCCTGTGTTGGTGGAGCTTTCCAGAAACTCCCTCGGCAATCACTGATGGAAATCTGCCCCACAGAGCTTGCTGGAAAGCTGTCCTCTAGGACGTGCTGGATGTTTGCCATCTGGCATTCTGAGGCAGGGGACGGTTCAGAAATATCTCTACAGAGGTCCCGTGCTGCAAAACCACCGGGGGGCTGTCAGCATAGCCCCTGGTGCTGCCAGCTGCCGCACCTGCAGGGACCTGAGGCTGGAGATGCAGCCTGCAGGGCAGAGAGGAGGGCTCAGAGCTGGGAAGGAAAATCCTTCTTCTCTTAATGTCTTTCCAGCACCCCCTGCCTGCAAGGCTCAGCGTGGAGCCAGCTGGCAAGGAAAACACATGCAAGGGCCCAGCTCCACTCAGGCAGAGCAGCCAGAGAGGGTGAAGGTGGGTTTGGAGCACAGAGGTGATAAACTGGTAACCAGCACTACACGAAATACAAATGCTTACCACTTTGACCTCCAAGGCTTCATCCATAATAACATCGATGTATCCTGTAACAAAGGCTGAGTGTGCACTTGATGTGTGCCACGCCCCAGGCTAGGCACAGAGGACGAGCCGTGCGTAAAGGCCCGACCCTCTCGAAGCCCACAGTCCGCGCAGGGCTGGAGCCGTCCAGCACGCCACCCGCTCATTGTTAGGGACGTGCGGATTGCGGGAACGTAGGTCGTGAGCACAGACAGGCAGGAGGCCTTCTGCAAGAGAGGGGCCTGTGGCTGGACTGCATGAGTCAGCAGGATGCACGCAGGCGCCCAGCGGGGGAACAGACCGGAATAGCTGGAGCAGCTGCCCAGAGTCAAGGGCCGGGTTGGTGGACTCCAGGAACCGAAAGGTCAGCGGGGCCGGCCCGCCATCTGTGACGGAGCCTGTGTGAGTGGGTGAGGCCGGGACAGGCAGCAGCGGAACGTCCCCTCAGGCCTGTGTCCCCAGGTCCAGAGCAGCCTGATGCAGAGAACCCGGCAGCGTGGTCACAGCGGGTGCCGTTCGTAGCTCGTTCCCCCGCCGCCGGGCAGAGTCAGGCTGCTACGCTGCAGCTCTGGACAGAACGCAAGACTGAAACACTGTGTTTAAGACATTTCTGTCTCCTCCCATCTGTTCTGTGTGTTCCTCTGTTATCAGTGGCCTCAGTTTATCTGCAGTGCGTCTGTGCCAGCCTGAGCGCGGTCGGCACTTCTGCCCAAAGGGCACGCAGGATCTCAGCGCCCGGATCACTGTGTGCGGCTGCGGCTGGGTCCCGGAGGGCGGTGACTGCTAGAGGCTGGAAGGATATAAAATATATGTGTGTGGATACCAGGCATTCTTACTTATTTAATGAAGGTAACTTGCATGTTTTCTATTGCAGAAATGTTCGCCATCCCATTGTGGACCTTTCTCTGGGGAGTCGTTGTGGAAAGGCACTGTGTGAGCACGCGCGCTTTGTTCACCCTGACGGAGCTCGCAATCTGCGCTCTGCAAAGAACTTCCTGCGGGGATGAAAATGTTCTTCATCCGCCCTGCCCAGCACCACCTGGAGTCCAGCACCACCTGGAGTCCAGCACCACCTGGAGTCCAGCACCACCTGGCACCCAGTACCCTGGAGTCCAGCACCACCTTCGAATTAACAGTTGGACTCTGCGTTGGCCTATTAGTTCCTCGTGGGCTGCAAGAGGGCATCGCCCCAGAAATGCTTGGCTTGGAGCCTTGCGTGGAGCTGCCGTGCGGGAACCATTCATAGAATTAAACGCCACCCCATGGTGTTGGTTCTCCGTATTTTTTTAGTCTGAGAATATAAAAATTTTGAGTCTGTTTTCCTAAAAAGTTGCCATATCCTTATTTTCACAATCATTCATTCCACAGCTGTGCTTATTGGGTGCCTATTTTGTTTCTGGAATTGGGCTATGTCTTAAATTTTTATATAAAGAAAAATCTTCACAAATGTATTTGTGATTTTAAAAGATATAAACATACATATATAAAATAAATAATCAGTTTTTTTTTTTATTGGTTATAGCTACAAAAACTATGCTGTGTTGTTAAAAGACAAAGAAGTGGACAGTTACTCTCTACCCCGGCAGAGATGAGCGTGATATTTGCTTAGCCTCCCAGCTCGGTGGCAGTGGCCCGACTGGGCCCGCGGCCGTCGTTAGCGCTGCCCTCGGTGCCTCAGTGGTCTTAGGTCCTCCTGCCCTCAGAGACGTTGGCCACGCACGTTCGTGCGTCTACACTTGAGATCCAAATCCCAATGCTCTGTAAGATTTATAATTCACATTGGAGTTAGTGGAATAACTTGGACAAGCTTTGTTTCTTCTTGTAATTAGCTTCTCAAACACGGTTACTCCCTCTGAGTGAACCCTCGAGAGTTCATCGGAGGTTTCCGGGCGCCGGTGCCTGCGTGCTCACCGCCGGGAACACGGCCCCCGCGCCGTCCATTCGGTGCGCGCTACTGGAAATCCGCTTAGGATGGGGAATGAGAATTGGGAGCCTGGGGTCTTCTTAAAGAAAAACCGAGAATATCACTAACTATTCTAAGTACTCCCCAGAATTAAAATAGCACACGCCCGCGTACTCCCCGTGTGGGTGCAGAGCGGCTGGGTTACTGCGCCCGGGGACGCAGGCGAGGCCGCCTTCCTCTTCCGCTGCACAGGCCGGGCTCTGCCCTCCCGCGCGCCCCGTTGCCACCACGGAGGATGCCGCTGTCGGCCACCCAGGTGCCACTCACGGCTGGGTCTGCCTACACGACGCTGCCTTCGCAGAGAAAATGAGGTCTTCCTTACCTCTGCGTGGAGGTGTGCATAAAGACACATGATGATCTGAACCTTTCCTTGGGCCATTCAGCACAGAAGCAAACTTAAGAGTGACGGGCACAGAGATGAGAACTAGTGTGATAATGAATAGCATGCAAGACCCGCCAGCTAGATGCACTTTGCCCTTCAGCAAAATTTGTTTTCATTTGAAATTCTTCTTGATGGTGCCTTTGTTGAATAACTGTTCTGAGCCATTTTATCTCCACTATATCTTGTAATGTCCTAGTATTTTAATGGTCTCAGATTAGATGAAAATACTTTTTTCATCATGCAGATTTAATTTAAGTCATGGATTAATTGCACATATGTATATAATATATACCCATAATATGTAAGATAATATCCATCTATGTCCCGGTTTTAGTAATGGGTGAAAGTTGAGGTGAAAATTTTTTGAAATCTGTTACTAAATCCAGATGCATGAAGACAAATGTATCGTTTTATTATTCTATAAGATCTGATATCATTTTATAATATATTTTTATGAAAGTATTTCAACCTTCATTTTGGAGTTAGAATTTTTTGTTTGCTTCTGACTTAAATTTCAGCCTACTCAGGTCTGTGCTCCTCATTCTCGGGCAGCCATGGCGTGGCCTCCACAGCTACCTGGAGAGAAGTCACCACGTGCACCTCGTGGTTCCTGTTTCAGAAAGAGATGAATATTTCCACCCCCAAGGAAATGGAGTTTTTGACGGTCTGTGAACCGCAGAAAAGGAAGGGAGAAAGAGGTGAGCGCCGCCACGTGGTGGCCACGCCTCACTCACACGTGGACAGGCCCGTGTGTTGCTGCCCTCCTGGCACGGCTGAGGGTCGTTCACGTGGACGCCTGCTGTGGGCCGGTGCCACCCTTCCCCCGCCCCCACACGTGTCTTTCCGTCTGCACTTCAGGCCATTCACTCACCTCAGTGATAAAGTCCTATTTTCAAATAACTCACCTCCCGTTGGCAGAGGGGTGAGCAGATGACCACATGACGCCTGTCACGTCCAAGGACACGTCATACTCAGAGGTAATGCACAGAGTGACACTCTTCCTGCTTGAAGGCTGACGAAGGGAGTGGCCGTCCCACCGTGTCCGGAAGGACGACAGGAATCCGCACTGGAAGGGCGGAGGTGGGCAGGGGGAGGTAAGAGAGGCAGAGGGACCCCTGCTCATGCAGCACACGCTGAGCACACAGACGCAGGTAACAAGCATGACGTGCAAAGACCACTGGAGAGGGACACGGCAGACTCTCCCGTGGCTTTGAGGATAAGGTGTCTGAGCAGCAAAGGCTGACGCCCCTGGACGTTTGCGCTTTAGGAAGCCTGAGCAGATAAAGGCTCAAACTGGGCCGTGTCCTAGCGAGACAAAGAACAAGACAGGCTGGTTAAAGTGGACGGATTTAGCTGTTCATCGGAGGTAAGGGATGAAAAACGGAGATACGAGGTAATCTTCAGGTCTGAGAGGACAGGTAGACCACAAGGCAAGCCAAGAGGAGTGGGGTGGGGGACAGGTTCGGGGGACGAAGAGTCCATCACAGGGAAAGCACAGCCCCGATCTGCCTAGGTCTGAACGTCCAGTTCGAAGCTGTAAATATCCTTATGGAGAGTCCTGGAACTTGGCATTCATCCTGAGAGCAAGAAGTGAGCTAACCAAGCCAGCGGCCGGGAGAACTGAGAAGGACGCTGCGAGAGCCCCGGGGGCCGTGAGTCCACTCGCCGCCACTGGTGCACCGCACATAGAACATTTTCTTTATTCCTCCTTAGATAGAAAAATCTCACCCATCCCTCCTGTTGCAGCTCACATCTTGGTCACCACCCCGAAAGCCATTTTGCCCCGAGAATGCACAGGAGACGCCTCTGACGGCCTGTTCTGTGTCCCTGTTAGGGTTTATTCTTGCGCAGTGTCTGACTTGGCCATAAGACAACTCTATGGGGACGAGCAGAGTGGACGACACGAACTCCACTGTGACCGTGAGGAAGGTGGTGCCCGGAGAAGCCTGGCGGCTGAGTCCTGCTGGCACCAGGGTCCCCACCCAGGGCTCAGACCACGGTCTGTGCGCTGACCACGCGTGGGTCCCCCAGCCGGATCGCAAGCCTGGCGAACACTCACCCCTCGGAACATTCAGCGCACGGCTTTGCCGGGGCAGATGTTCACTAGGTGCTCATTTACTGAAGTCACCTGCATGACCGTTAACTCAATTAGACGTAAGTAGCGCAGCGGCGTATCTTCATCGTCTCTGCTCAGCGTGGGTCTAGGACACGCACCCCCCCACTCAGCCGTGCGCGGGCTCGACTTCCGTTTCCTCCTTCCTACTGGGGTGGGCCCAACTTTCCCTGAAAAAGAGCTGCTTTCATTTTATCGCCGACAACGTAAGGGGTTGAAGGTGAGGGGGAGCTCTGCCGACCTGCGTCCCACACTGCATTGGCTGCGCAGATTAACCGCGATCGGTCGCTGCCATGTGCTGCCGTCAGCCGCCATCCGGCCCTGTGCACCCGGGGGAGCTCGGTGGACCTGACCCGTGGGCCGAAGCTTGGCCAGCTGGTCCCTGAACTGTGAAACCCGAATTTGGGGGCCACAGGATCATGTTTCCTGTGATACTTGTGCTATGGTAGAAAAAAAAACAAAAACAAAGAAAGACCTCCTCTAGCACTGAGTGATATCTACATCATTGATATTTCACCTATTTGTATCAGTGAAAGGACATATTTTGTCCTTGGTTGCTTTTATTTAAAGCTGTACTGAGGTATAATTCACATACTGGAACATTCACATTCACCCAATTAAGGTGCAGCGCTCAGTGCTCAGGGTTTAGTATATTCACAGCTGCAGTGATTCGCAGATTTTATCACTAAATTCGTCCGCCACTCCCCGTCCCCTCCCCCGCCCCTGGTGCCTCCGGCTGTCACTACTATATTTTCTGTTTTACGATTTGCCTGTTCTGGACATTTCACATAAACGGATCACACGACACGCAGCCCGTGATGACACCTTCACTCAGGCAACACAGTGTTGTCCGGGTCACTCACGTTGCGCAGGTTCCAATTCTCCACGTCTTTTCACTGCTGAATAACCACGTATCTGTGGTCAGGTGGCGGCCATCTGGTTTGTTTCCACTTTGGGGTTCTGTACATAATGCCGCTATGAACATTCACGTACACGGTTTTGCGTGGATGTAGGTTTTCATTTATCTTGGGCACATGCCTGGGGTGGAATTGCTGGGGCATGCGGTCACTCTGTGTTTAATATTTTGAGAAATGTCAAACCCTTTGTCAAAGTAGCTGCACCATTGACCTTCTCACCAGTAATACATGAAGGGTTCTAAAGTTGTTTATGAGCTTTGGTATCACTGACTGCATTAGATGGCAATCAAATGTTTATTTGTTGCATATTTAGCAATTAAGAAGTCTCTTGTTTAAAAACAATGTTGGCAAAAATAGAGCATGTAATTCTCCAAGATCCCAGTTGACTCCAGAGGTGGTAAGTAGATCTATGCAGTTCCCTTGTGAATACAGGATGGGTGTGTGAGCGGTGAATTGCAGGAGAAGCTTGGAGTCCAGCGTGCACAGACTCTGTGGGTTCTGGGGGTGATGCTCTGGGGCGTCTGAGATAATTAGCACTGCAGGTGGGGCATGGGGATCTGCTTACAGGAAGCAGCTCTCTTTACTTAGTGATCACTCTTCCTGAAAGAAAGGCCAAGAAAAGCCATCAGAGTCATTCTTGTGGGTCTTTGCAGGCTCCAGATACTACACTTAAACATTGATTAAATGGCCATTTTTAATCACACTTCCCTGGGAATGCAGAGACAGTGACACTGAATGCAGGTACCTCGTCCACTGCTGCTCTTGTGTCACTGAAAACGAAAGGCTGGTGGCCACACCTGCTGGGCATGAAAGAACAAAACTCCCTTGGAGATTCCTTGGTGGGTCCTTTGTTGTCAAATATTCTAGGAAATGTATGACTTATAAGAGCGGCCCTTGTATTTCTTATGTAAATTACCTCTATTTCCTAACAGTCAGGGTTTCAGCCCCAATGGCAGCGAGTGCGTTTGTGTTACCATGTGAAAATTGTATCAGTTCAATGAGGTAAAATGTGGCCATTGATGGTAAAAAGAAGAGAGAAGACGTGTGTGTAAAGAAAGGGCAATTTTTAATACTGAAAGCTTCTTTGATACTGAAAACTCAAGATGCAGCAACAAGTCGGACACCCACACCTCCCTCTGATGGTCCACAGGGTCTGCCCTTGCACCATCCCGATTCCTGGAATCGGAGCCAGTGGGAAACCCCAATGGGAGAGTGACTGATTAATGTCCCTGGTGAGGATTCCCAAGGACGCAGTAACATTTGCAAAGCGCATTGTGACCATCAGGACCAAAGTCACAGTGAGTGGGAAATGTCAGAACTGCCACCCCCGTGGCTGTTACAATGCAGTTCCCACCTTCCCTGTTGTCCTCCCTGAGGACTGTCTTGCCTTGTCCCCTGCCTTCTGCCTCTCCAGTTCACCTTTCTGTGAAATGCTTCCTGTGATCCTGTCTAACGGACCTGACTTTGCTAACAGCATTGACTGCCGCATTAGCGTGGCATGTATGTAAAAGGGACACCCTGCAACGGCCGACCCTGCGCTCACTGAACAGAACGTGTCTTCTTTGTTTTCCTTCTTCTCCTCTTTCCTCCTTGCGGGCACACAGAGGGCCACAGAAACAAGTGTTGCTGCGTTTGCATGTTGCATGAAGCCTCATTGCCATGCCCCGTGGCCGGCAGCATTTTCTGCTCAGAGAGAGCAGCACCTCACAGAGAAAGCAAATCTCCTTCCAGAACTTGGAGAGGGAGCTTGCGAATCGCTCCATCACGCCCTGCCTCAGCCTTGACAGGTCTGCTTTCCTCAGAGGGGAGAGGAAGGTAAGATTTGATATAATACTTTCTTAAAAATCCTGAGTGAATAAAGTAGTCTTGAGAGAAAGTTCCCAGATATAGATTACCTATAAAAAGAATAAAAGGGATGAACATTGAAGATTTTTCATCACCGTAAACAAATAATTTGTGATCGCTCTACAGTCAAACCACAAATAGGAGCAGGAATTAGAAGTGCCCCTGGCTGACCAGCATATACATATATCACTGGTCTGCTGTAATGAAGATTACCTGATAAAGATCACAATATGACAGTTTTCCTTTCGCATTGGCTGCTGAACAGCCAGAAACGGTTTTCTGCGGCCGGCCAGCTATTGATCCAGCTCTCTCTTGTCAGTGATGCAGTTAATGGGAATTCCACAGGCAAATAAAAGCTACATTTTGTCTTCATTTTCATCTGAAATATGAGCTGGTCCTTTGTACTCTAGACAGTCATTTATTACTCATTTTCCTTTATTGATGTTTATGAGCTGAAGCATAAAATGATTCTCAAATGCAGTTTAATTGAGGCGTCGGTTGACACTGTACCCGTGATTACTGGTGCAGCAGCCGCGGCTCGGAGCCCATGAATCAAGGTTTGCTTTTCATTGGTGTTGGAGGCAGCACACGGCAGAGCGTATCCTTAGAAAGCAACTGGGATGGAGTGGGAGAAATATGTCGATTTATCTTCATAGGTAGCTGGGGGAAGAGTGGCCCCCGCCCTTAGCAGGCGGCCGTGGGGCGGCAGCGTGTTCCTCCGCACTTGACATTCAAGGGCGCGCCTCCCTGCTGTGGGAAAGTTCTTCTGAAATAGAATCCCTTTTGTTATTTTTTAAAATATTTGGAGCCGAATTATTAACCTTAAAATCATAGGAGGAAGTGCTGCCAGGCACAGCTCTGCCCAGCGAGAGGGGGCGGCCAGCCACTCAGGGCATTCATAAAACGCTTAGAACAATCAATACTGTGCAGAAGTATTTTTTTATATGCAGTTATTAACTCATAAGCTACAGTATATCTCATCTCATTTCGACAACAGCTGAGGTCTCCATCTCCCCCTGGAGACCCCTGCAGGTCCCATAATGGGAATCATAAATAATATGTGCTAATGAGATATGAATTGATTATGTGGGGAAGCTGGCATTTTCATCCATCATTCTAAATGATGTTTAACAATGGATTACCAGCCAGTAATTCCTCGGATATGAGATTAAATAAAATAGCCGGCTGTTTCAGCAGGCTAGCTCAAGGAGACGGCAATAAATCTGCTCAATTACTGTATTACCAATCCGTTTTTCACTGCTAAGGATATTATTATTTCATTTAGACTTGTTCATGCATCATAGATTATTTTATTTCAGGCAGTCAATGGGAGAAACCGCAGCACTTTATCCACCGAGCCGCGCGGCCGTGGCTTTGCCTGGTACAGTAACTGTCCCTGCGTGGGCCCCGGTGCCGGCGGGAGGGGCCGCCCCACTGCCCCGGGCCGGGCGGGCAGCGCGCAAGCCGCATTTCAGAAAGGAGCATTTGGCTTTTAACCTAATTTTCTTCACTTATCTGAAAAGTCTCAACCGAAGGATACTGCCTAAGAAACTGATCGATCGAAACAAGATTATTAGATCCTCTAAGATGATTTGGTCTTCATCTCAATCCTGTAGTAGATTGAGAATTAGATCACAGGGACTATCCTTTGGCCTGGAAAATTAGATTAGCAGCCACTGCAATACAAAGGGTGGCCTTTCTCCCCGATGCCAAACACACACACACACTCTACTGATGAGAAACCTGGCCCGGTACCGCTCACCGTGGCTAACAGCCCTGGTGAAGTTTGTGCCTGGGCTCCGCAGTTGCCTATGGTAGTGAAACAAAAGGGGGATGGATAATCTTAAAACAGAGAACTCATCAACTCACTCCACCATGTGCATAATGCCCCATTTATTAATTGACTTAGGAAACCATGAGCAACACCTGCCCAGGGCCAGCCCTGTGCTAAGTACACCGTGCGGTACTAAGAGTCACACCCAGGGACAGCTCCACCCACGTCCCCCACGCACAGCCACAGACCCTCCACCTGTCCCAGCTCCGCGGCCACACTTGGACCAGCCTGGGATGTGGAGCGGTGACCAGCTCCGGTGGCCTTTTGCCACCTCCTGTGAGCATGGGCAACAGCATTAGCATCTTGCCTCCTGCTTTGGGGATCCACAGGGACATAGAGGCATGAGACACCATCTGAGCCCCCGACACACACAGCCCAGGAGTGGGAGGGAGTTAATGCCACAGGCAAAAACCCTTGATGGGAGCTGGTGGTTCAATCCTTTCCTCTTCTCACCCAGGCAGGCTGCTCGGAGGAGGCACTTAGGTTCCTTCCCCGACGGTCCAGCGAGGGGGGTGCTCAGTATCCGTTCCGAGCAGAGGCAGCTTGGGGAGTGAGCGTGCGTATTGCCTGCCTCCTCTCTTGCCTCATAACCTTTTCCTCACTCCTGTGCCCTGGAATTGCATCCCCTCAGCAGCATTTAGCAGCAGGAAAACCTTTGATCTGTCCCTGGCTTCTGGAAACTTGTGCTAGAACAGTGTGCGACCCTGGACAGCAGAGCTCAGAGGTGGACCGTGGGGCTGGTGGTGTCCCACCACCATTTCTAAGGATGCCGCTGGTGGTGGGTCAGGATTCCAATACAAGCAGAAAGCGAGATTCCGGATTCCTGATACCTGTGGTTCTCTCATGGGATGGGTCCCTGACAGTTACAGGGCTAAGGGTTATGGAATGGACTGACTTTGGGAAGATCCTTGAATGTCTTAGCAAAGGGAAATGCTAGGCTCAAAGTAGTCCAATCCAAACCAAACTTGCCGTGAAAGCAGGAGGCCTCCGAAACTGGTGTTAGGGGAGAACCGTATCTGCAGCAAGGGCGGCAGGACATGCTAAACACCGGGCCCACAGGTGTGGCCGAGGGGCTGCCAAGAGACGGAAGGTGCAGCCTTTCCGGCTCTCTATTCAAAGGAAAACTCCAAGGCTTGACATCTGGGATGGGGCAGGTAGAGAACCTTAAACCATAGATTTTTCTAAAGCTTCTGAATTTTTTTTAAAAAAAAAGTAAAACAAACAAAAACTCCTCTCTCACCTCCCAGCAGAGTAGCCTTTCCTCACCTGTTCGGTTCCTTTACACAATAATGCCTGTTCTGCTCAAGCTCTGCCACCACCCTCCGCCACGGCCTGCACACTATGACAGGAGGGTCATGTCCCAGCACAGTCCACTCCAGAGAGCCCTGTCCCTGCCGGAGCAGGAAGTAGGTCACATGTCGAAGGAATGGGGCTGTCAGACATCCCCACAAGGCGCAGAGCTAAGGAGCTGCCCTGCGCCACTTTTTTCCTTTCTTCTTTCCTTTTTCATTGTGTAAAATTATTTCGAGAACTAGAATTACACTTTCTAATTCCTAGGATAACCTTCACCTGCTGTTTCTCTACAAGGACCACTTAAAAACAAAAAGATTTCACACATACTAGTCGTGTTCATATTGACTGGCTGAAAAAGATATGTGAATATGACAAAGAACTATAACAAAATTAGTAACATTTTAAAAAATTAATATGTATTTTATTAATCACAAAAGTATCAATATATATTTGAAATATAATGATACATGTGTATGGAAAACATATACTTAGTTAAAAATAAACATATCATTTAGATTTATGAATCCACTTGCCAAAATTCTTTATTGCCAACAGATTGGCCACAACCAGTTTGGTGAAGCCGAGTCTACCTGGGTATTCCCGCTGCACTCTTTGCTTCCCAGGCCCACGATGGCCCAGGAATGAAGGATCTCCTGGTGGCCAGGACGGGACAGGGCTTAGACCCCTGATCTAGTGCAAGCACCTCTTCTTCCTTCTTGAGTCTCACTCTCAGTGATGATGTGATTAGCAGAACAATTCTAGATTGAAGACAGACTATTAGTTCTGGTAAATGGGTTACTCATGAGCAATGAAGAGAAAGGAAAAGAAAGTTTTGCACCATTGTTTAGTGAAATGAATGTGGAAAGGCATTTTTTTTTTAATCATACTTGGGTAACTGTATCCAAAGCATCAAGTGAGTTTGCATAATTGTAGCCAGCTAATGAGTAGCAGTGGTTAACTGAGTGGTTAGTTAGTTGTACAATTTTAATAAATGTTATTGTTGTTTTGGGAGTGGTAAATGCTTGTGTTAACCATGAACCAGAGTCAGTACACTAATAAGCACCAAGGAAATCTAATGTGAAATTATGAACTCAATGATGGATTGGACAAGAGTCAATGAAGAAAGGACTACGATTTTCATACCAGATTTTTCAGAGATATCTGTGCTAAACAACCAACAAATAGTCACCTTCAGAAATAAATGGATGTTGGCTTACTTATTAAATATACAAAAGTCCCACAAACCACACACATCTACAAAATATATCTGAGACTAACACTAACTCTATGCTCAAAAATTACCACTTGTACAAAAATGAATTTATCAACATAGATCCAAATGAATCATTTTATACTGCCTCAGCACTTGAGAAATTTACCCAATGATAGGACAATATAGTGATATTTATAATAGAATTAATGGATGATATTATTGCATTTCATTTAATTTTACACTGTGAGGTAGGTGATGTTACTTCCCACATGTTAAAGGCTAAGCAAACTGTGCCGATTTGCTCAATGTCACACATGTTCTAAGACTTTTCAGGTCTCTCTGATGCAAAATTCCACTGCTAACTCCTACTGGCTATGGGCAATGAGGTCTGGGGGATCTCTCAGTTTCTACTCAGTCTTATTCTCTGACTTTATCTTATTTCACCTCAAAATCAAATCGCTCAAATCAAAGAAAGCCACAGAGAGTTCATCTAAATCTGTGTGTCAATTGATTGTGGGAATCAATGCCACCAAACTGACCGAACACTCCCTGCATGCCAGGTGCTCTGCAGGTGCTGCAGGCAAAGACACAAAAGGTGAGGTGCCCAGTCTTGAAGACACCAGACTGGAGGAAGAGACACACCTGTGCAGGGACCTTTCTGAGACATTTCCCAGGGGGAGGGATGCAGACCCCAGCTCTCAGCTGTCCCTGGTGCGGCTGGGGTGGCCCTGCTCCCTCACGCTGCCAAGGCTCCGCAGGTGCCCAGGTGAGAGGGTGGGGGAAGAATGTGACAGACAGCAGGAAAATCATGTGTACAGGGAAACGCTGGTATATTCTGGAAGCATAAATGTTTATCTGTAAAGGAAACCCAGGTACATGCCGGGGTTAGCAGCATTCCTCTGCATTGTTTTGGTGATCTGGTGAAGCAGAGAGAAAACAAATATCAGGTGTTTTTTCTGTATCCCACCGTACATTTTGAGTTATTTGTGTATTAGTTATAAAGTTTAAGTCAAGGTTCTTATTTTTGCCTGTGGAAGTCCAATTGTTCCAACATCATTTATTTAAAAGCTATTTTTTTCCTTTGAATTGCTTTTTTATCTTTGTCAAAAATCTGCTGTGCATATTTGTATGGGTCTATTTCTGGGCTCTCTGTCCTGGTTCATTGATCTGTGTGTCCACCCTTTGGCCACTGTGTTGATTAATGCAGCTAGATAGCACGCCTCAACGCCTCTCACTTCCTTCTTCCTGTGCAAAAGGATTTTGACTATTACGGGGCCTTTTCCTTTCCATACAAACGTTTGAATAAACTTGCATATATCTAAAAATTACATTGCTTGACTTTTGATAGGACTTGCATTAAACTTATAGATTAATTTGGGGAGAATTGACATCTTTACTATGTGGAAACTCCCAGTCTATGAACACATTGTCTCTCTATTCATTTAGGTCTTCTCTTATTTATTTATTTTTTGGTCATTTTTTTTTTTTATAACTTTCAGGATACAGACCCTGTCCATGTGTTGATAGATTTATACTTAAATATACTATATTTGAGTACTTAATTTTCTTTGGTGTGCTTTTAGATAGAATCATGTTTTCAATGGTGATTTCCTCCTGTTCATTGTTAGGATGCAGAAATGCAATAGAGACTTTCGTGTTGTATCTTCCAACCTTGCTGAGCTCACTATTTCTAGGACATTTGTGGTAAATTCCTTGAATGTTTTTTTCACATAAATAATTATGTATTATGTAAACAGAGTTTTACTTCTTTTTTTCTAACTTATAGGCCTTTTATTTATGTTCCTTGCGTTACCGTGCTGGTCACAGCTCCCAGGACCGTGTTGAGGAGCAGTGGCGACAGTTCACAGACTGGCCCTGCTCCTGAGCGCAGAGTGAGAGGGTCCAGGCACCCAGCTCTAAGCACGATGCCAGCTGCAGGTTTCTGCAGGTGCTGTCTGTCCACCAGGCTCAAGAAGTTCCCTTCTAGTTCTGCTTATAGTATGCTGAGATCTTTTTATCATAAATAAGTGATAAAAATTATCAAATCCTTTTTCTATGTTACTTGATATGATCACACTATTTTTCTTCAACCTTGTGCTATATTATATTGATTGGTTTTCAAGTACTGAACTAGCCTTGCACACTTGGACTAAGTTCCACTTATTTCTGGTGTATTATACTGTACTTTGCATACACAGCTAGCTTCAATCTGCTAATATTTTGTTGAGGGATTTTGTATCTACGTTCATAAGACATACTTGTGTGTAATTTTCATACTTGGTATTTCTTATGTGTGTTTTTGGTATTCATTCTTCTTTATATGTTTGGCAAAAATCTTCAGGAAAACCACATAGCACGGAAATGTCTTTTTAGGAGGTCTTGAATTCCAAATCAACTTCTTTCGTGGTTACAGGATTATTCTGGTTGTCTACTTCCCTTTGAGTGAGTTCTGTTGGTTTGTGGCTTACAGAGTATTGGTCATTTTCTCCGAAGTTGTTGAATCTGTGAGCACAAAGCTGTTCCTATTTATCCAATGTTATTCTTTTAATTGCTGCTGAATCTCTAGTGATATCCTTTGTTCCATTCCTGATATTAGTGATTTGTGTTTTCTCTCTCTCTTTAACCTTGTCTGTCTTACTAGAGCTTAATTGATTTCATTAATTTTTTCCCCCCAAAGAACCAGCTTTTTGTTTCAATGATTTTCTCTGCTGGCTCTTTTCAATTCCGTTAATTTCTGCCCTCATCTTTATTGTTAATATCACGATCTCCTGCTTGCTTTGGATCCATTTTGCTTCCCCCCACCAAGTTTGTTGAGAAAGGAACTTAGATTGTTCGAGTGAAATCTTTCCTCTTTTCCAGTGTCAGTTTTCCCACTGGAAGTTCCTGTCACAGTCTGCTGGTGACAAATTCTTTTAAGTTGCCCTCAATTGATGGTATCTTATTTTTTCCTTCGTTCATGAAGGATAGTTTTGCTAGATATAAAATTCTTTTCTTTCAGTACTTGTAAAATATTGTGACACTCTCTTCCTGCATGGTTTTTAATAAGGAACTTGCTTTTATTGACTTGATCTCTCTTTGTAGATACTATGTCATTTTTCTCTGACTGTTTTTTTTTAAGATTTTTTTCTATTTATTTAGATTTTAGAAGTTTAATTATCATGTATTTTGTGTAGGATTTCTTTGGATTTTCCATTTGGATTTTGTTAAACTTCTTTAATCTGCAGGGTTATGTCTTTCACCTTTTTTGAGAAGTTTTTAGGCATTATCTATTATTATATATAATTTATCAAAAGTATTAATTATTTCTTCACACACAATTGCAATTTCACAATTTCTTTTCTCTTGGGATTCATGATACAAATGTTAGATCTTCTGGCATAGTCCCACAGGTTCTCGAGACTCTATTAGTATTGGGGGGGGGAATTTTCTCTCTATCGTGTAGACTCCAGTGTTCTGTCCTCATGGTCACTGATTTTATCCTTTGTCATATCTAGTGTACTTTTTAGATCATCCAATGTGGTTTTTATTTTGATTATTATATTTTTAGTTCTATAATTTCCATATGTCTTATTTTAATTTTAAAATTGTATTTATTTGCAGAGATTTTCTATTTTTAAATTTGCTTTGAGAGAATTCGTAATTGTTGAAATAATTTTTTGATGGCTCTTTAAAAATCCTTCTTGGATAATCACAGCATTTGATTCATCTCAATGTCAGAGGAGGGGAGGTCAGTAGATTTTCTTTTCTCTTTCAGGTTGTGTTTTTCTGTGTACTTGTATCATGGGAGAGTTGTCAAAATCCTAAATACTTTGGATATTAAGTCAGGAGACCTGGTTCTATTTAAGTCTGTGCTTGCATGCACTCTGCTGAGGGTTAGCATGGAGGTCCTGGCTTACTTTTGCCATCTGTAGTTTCAGTGACAATTTAATTTTACTTTCAGGACTCTTTCAATTCAGCTTCCTTCTGAGGCTGCCATAGCAACACCCATCTTGATGAAGCCGCCTGAGCTGTTGGTTAAAGAAACACTGTCTGTGGGTCACTTCCTGTCGTTGGGTGGAAGGCCTGTGACATTCTGTGACTGTTGGTGCCACAGGAGCCAGCAGCAGGGACCACTGCAGCCCTGGGTGTGTGGGGAGGGGTCTGCACCCAGACCCTGCTGCCCCCGATGCTGAGGCAGATGGGGTCACTCCTGCCTGGGGCTTGTGGGAGGTTACAGGTCCTGGGTGGGTTCTGTTAACGCTGCCACCACCCTGGGTCGAGGGGAGGTCTCGCTGGTGCTACCGTGTGGCAGACTGGTCTGGCACTGCCCTGGTGGGCATCGGATAGTGGATTTCTCCACTCGGTTTCCTGATGCTTTGGCGAGAGGAAGCAGCGTTTCCTGTTCCTGTTTGTCCACAGCAGCGGATGGTTCTGTGTTCAGCATCTGTAGCAGCTGCTTCCTACCAGAAAGGAAGCCCAGGACACTCACTGCCCTGTCCTCCTCAAGTCTTGAGTCTCAGGAGTCTGCTTCCTGCCTGCCTTTCAGAGTCCTCTAATGATGTTCTGCTGAAAGATTCCAAAGGTATTCAGCTGTATTTAGAGGGAAGAGCAGGGAAAAGTGAGTCTGTGCCATCTTATCCCCAAACTCAGGCTTCCTGCCTGTAAGTCGCGTGTGCCTCTCCTTCCTCCTGAATCCCTGCTAGCGCTGGGCCAGCAAGGGGGAGAGGGCTGGGGTTCCAGAATCCCGCACTGCGCAGTCGGAGCAAGGTGAGTCCACAGCGAGGACAGAGCTCAGGCCCACTACCCAATCCACGTTCCAGTTGACTGGAAAGGCAGCAGCCCAGAATTCAGCACAATGACCCCAAAGAGGAGCTAAGAGGGTTTGGGAGAGGGCAGTGTCCCACACAGACCCGCCACGACCTGCTCTGACGCAATGGATGCTGCTCTCCTCGGCAGGAAAATGGGTAATTTTTCCATATTGTGGGAGTTAAATATCTGCTTTTTAGAGTCCTAGAGGCAACAGATTAAAAAATAATGATATGAAGTAATAAAACTGAAACCACTATGAAATTGTCTCAGTGGGATGCCAAAAGTCAACATGTATGAGTAAGTAAAACTGAATCAGCGGCAGACTTCTTAGGGATTAAAATAAAGGAAATATTTCTTCAGCAAGCCTACCGGGTAAGAATGCCTATAAATAATATTCAGACGGCGAGATCATTTAACATTTTCCTCAAGTCTTCTGACTGCCCTAACGACTGCTATTGCATGTTTCCGAGAAAATTTTTCATGGCAAATTAAGTTTGATCACACGATTTTTACTTTATTTTGACAACCACAGCTTACCCCCAAGACCTGCGGGCTGGTGAGTACTTGATTGATGGTGGATAGATCGTGTCCGTTGCTCTCAGGTTAAAACTTCTTCATTCTCTTTTCCTGAGGTCAAGTGACACGTGGCACAGAGGTTAAGGGTCCCTCTCAGAGCCTCCTCCTCTGGGGAATACTCAGCTTCAGCCCAAAACCTACCAGAGCTTATCCAGACACAGTGATTTTCTTAACCAACGTAATGCCTGAGGTTGGGAACAGAGAAACGTCTAGACCACGTTCATCGGAGAGAGATGACTAGAGGAAAAAGAAAACCCAAGGTCACGAACCCTCAAGCCAGCGTTATTTAGGAGTTAATATAGATTTCAAAATTAAATATTGGTTGGCCAGACTTGAGAATATGGGAAATTTCATGAATATTAGATGGTCTTAATTAAAATTATGAAAAAGACAAGCTCACTTATTCTAGACCCAAATCTACAGGAATAAAATTTCTTTTTAATATCACAGTAATACTGTAGGATGTGTTAACTATTCACATGACTCATGATCTCATGTGCTATTGCAAGCACACGGATGTGCATCCAGCAGACAGTAAGAAAATAATGAACTTAAGTTACATGTAAATAAAAATAAGTAGGAATTCAATGATAAACATGTGGATTAAATTTTCTCTAAGAATTATTTCTTTCAATTACTTTATTGAATGGAGGGGTGATTTCTTTATTTAATTAATTTTTTATTGCAATTGTGTGTATTTAAGGCGGACAAGTGACACCTTCACGTGCATATTCATAGTGAACTGATCACTACAGGCAAGCTGGTTAGCATCATCTCTTCGCAGAGCTAACGTTTCTTTTTGTGCCGAGAACTCCTCAGATCCACTCTCAGCCAATTTCAAGTGTACAGTACGTGTGGGCCATATACTACTTATGAAACTTCTATAGTTTCAGTTTGTCAAACCAATATTAATCTTTTAAGTTTTAAAAATGGTTTTTTATTTCCAATTTAAGCTGACTTTAAAGCTAGGTGAATGAGGGCTACATCCCTGCCAGTTCAGCAAACATTCACATCCCACATTTCATACTTCCCATTTGGGAGCCATAGCTTTGGGATAACTAAGGGTTTTGAAAATTTGAACATCACATAACACAACATTGTCTCTTCAAAACTATGAAGACTGGTGGGACTAAAAACAGAAAAGAATTTCAAAATTTTCACTGCACTTGGTGAGTCGGTATTCACGTGTCGACCTTGGATAATTGAATAAGTGTTTTTCACTGAATTGCTCAGGCATGCCAGCCTAATTGCGACTCCGCTTATTTCCTCTGTCTATAAATTAATTTTGGTGGAACTAGACACGTCAAAGTGTTGCCAGCTGTAAGATTATGCCAGCTAGCTACTGATAGACCAGAAGAACTAGAAAGAACACTTAGGTTTGGACAATTGAGTCTATGGTAAACGTGGTTTGCAATCTCTCCCGTGTGTTGAAAAGGATGTTGAACTAGTTAATGCTGGGATATACTAGACATAAACTCGTTCCAGTACAACCATGTATAAAGCTTGAAAAAATGTCCTGTTGGAAAAATATACAGAAAATATGGGAAATCAGAAAGGCGATTAAATCACATAGCCATAAATGTCTGCACTGAGCGTGTCCACAGACACCGAGGCACAGGGCACGTGGTTGTGCCTGACAGCGGCTCCGTCGTCCCCTCGTGGACAGACCCACAGGACGGAAGGGAATAAAAGCGGCACCAAGACACTGCTGATGGGAAAGTGTTTGTTGTTGTATCATAGTTTCTTTTCTTTTTTTAAAAATTAAATTACATATACACAGGTTTCAAAAGTAAATGATACAGAAGGGCTTCTAATGAGAAACAAATTACCTGAGCTAGCGACTCGAACCCAGCTCTGAGAGACAGGTGCTGCTGGTTCTGTCGGCTGTTCGCTCTGCTGCTCAAAACGTTCTGCGCGCACAGCCGTGTCTCAGCTTCTCAGTGTCAGAGGTGACGTTCTGTCCGGATGCTGTGCTGCTCTGACCTGTGGGGTCAGGGAAGCAGCCAGCTGGTTCAGCGGCTCGCCACACCTTCCACCGTCCTCATCTTTCTCCTGGGAGGACATACTACATTTATTCTATTGGTTACCTTAATTTTTTTAAGTTGTAAAACAATTATGGAATCACAGGAAATTGCAGATAGCAGAGAGAGGTCCCGTGTAGCCTTCCCTGACTTTCCCCAGTGGTTACACGTTAGGTAACTATAGTAGAAGATTAAAACCAGGATGTCAACGTTGGTACAACGTGCGTGTACCGTTCTGTATCATTCATCACATGTGTAGACTTGTAGAATCACCTCAATCAAGATTCAGAAATATTCCACCTCCACAAAGACCTCTCTCTGTTACGTTTTTATTGTTGAAACCACCCTGCTGCCCATCATCCCTGACCCTGACAACCAACAGTCTGTTTCCATCTCTGTAATTGGGTCATTTCAAGAATGGCTACAAGTGGAATCATGCATTATATAATCTGTTGAAGCTGGCTCTTCCACTGAGCACAATGCCCTTGAGATCCATCCAGGCAGTGGAGGGGTAGATGACTTGTTCCTTTTCCTTGCTGAGTAGTATTCCACGGCATGGATATCCTACAGTCTATGGGCATCAGTTTCTTTAGCCATTAACTCGTTGTAGGATACTTCAGTTGTTTCTAGTTTTTAGCTGTTACGAGTACAGCTGCGATAAACATTTGTGTAGAAGATTTTGTGTGAACATAGGTCTTTATTTCTCTAGGATAAATGCTCAGGAATGCAATTGTTGGATCATATGGTATATAATTGGTGATATCAGGTTTGTCATTTATATTTTAAAGAAAAGATTTAAAGTATTAAATTGATTCTCAAAGGCCTCTTCACACTGGTCGAGGATCTCAACCTCCACTGTCCCCCCGTGGAGGTGGCTGGAGGCCTGCAGGGGAGCCCGAGGTGGCAGGTGCACCTGGGTGAGGCCGAGGGCAGGGGGCTCCTTCGCGCAGAGGGTGGGCGGGTGGGAGGGAGGTGGAGTTGGCCCTCGCCTGCCATCCAGAGAGAAGCTTATTGTTTCCCACCACTTCCTGTGGTTTTAATTAAAACCCAAAACCTCTTGTTCTTCTATTTAAACCAAAAAATAAAAAGAGAGAAAATGTGGGCTCCGGATTTTAATATGGTTGCGCCTCCTCCCGGCTGGCGTGTCCGTCCTCACCGCACACACACAGGAGGGGAAGCCCCAAAACTAAGTGCTGACGACTGAGCCCTTGTTTTGAGTTCCTGCTTCTGTCTGTGACAACACAGTAGCAGCCAACCATGACAGCCAGCGCGTGTGCTTGACACCCGCTGTAAACCCCTGTCTTCCTTTACAGCTGTTTCTGTAAACACATATGAATAATAGTTCTCTTGTGTCTGACGCCAAGCAAGAGTTGCTTTTCTTGGAGAGTGGCCAGCTGCTAATGGAAATGCACTCCCCGAGCAGAGATGTGCTTCTCTGCCCTCAGCATGGCCCGGGCTCCCTCCGGCCTGACACACACGTCTGCCCCGGGCGTCCATGGGGGTTAATGCTTTCTCCTTGAGAGAGATGGAAGGTTGTCGCTGGAAACGTGGAAAAAATGACAAATATGGCAACAAGTCCAGACTTCCTCATTCATTCATTCTTGCATTTGGTAATGATTGGGCACCCACCATGTGCAAGACAATCCTAGAGCCTTGGGCCACCTAACAGGAGGAATCCCATAAAGATTGCCACCTGCCAGAGCTTAGGTTTTGGGGACAAAGGGCAGCTATAATCACTGAACACGACAAGTCAGTTTTACGCTATGTCGGCAAGTGAAGAGCAGCGTGGGAAAAGCGTAGGCTGATCGGGAAGGGCGTGACGGGGCAGGAAGGGGGTTTTGATGTCGTGTTGAGGACGGAGGCCCAACCTCCCCTAGTCCCAGCCTTCACTGGCCTCATGGAGCTTGAAGTTCAGGAGGACCAGATAGATTTAAAAAAGCTACCATTAAATAAATAACTGCTATGAAGAATATGTGGTGGTCAAGGAAGGTTTCTTAAGCAAATATGTAAACTTAGTCTTGGAATGTAAGTGGATGTCCCTCAAACGAAGAGTCATGTGCAGAGGTCCTGAGATGAGTTTAGAGGACTGCGAGGGGACCGGCACGCTGAGCTTGCCGAGGGGGCTTTAGGTGGGCAGTGCGAGGCAAGCCAGGAGAATGTGCTGCTCAGGTAACGTTCGGGATTTGGGGTTTTGTCTTCAGGGCGAGCTTAAGCCATCCACAGGTAATAAGTTTCACTTTACCACCTGGGAACAACCTGGCTGTTGTGCTGAACGGATTGAAGGGGTGCCGTCGTGGAGGAAGGATTGCGTTCTGGAGGTTACTGACGGGTTCTGGTGAGCTATAGGGTAACAGTCTAATGGAAAGACAATCTAATGGGTAATTACAATTGTCAGGGGGTTCCTAGGAATAAGTGTAGGATGCTGTATGAACTTATATCAGGTTGATCTAAATTACATTGGAGATTAAGAACAGGCTTTCCTGCAGGAGTGATGTTTACTCTGAGACCTGAATAACGAGCCGGAATTAGCTACGCAAAGAGACAGAAACAGCCGCGGCAAAGGAGCTAAGACGGAAAGCGAAGGGCTCTTTTAAAGGGTGGAATAAAGGGTGGAAAAAAGGGCCGTGTGGGTGAAATGTCTGAAACAAAGAGGAAACAGCCAGCCGTGAGATTGGAGAGGCGCATGGGCGTCAGGTCTCGCACAGCTTTGTGGACGTGCTAAGGCCCTGGACACCACCGGGGCAAAGGGAAGTGACGCGGTGGGTTTGGACAGGGCGGTGGGGTGACACGGACTTTGGGAGACCACTGCAGCTCTGCATGCGGGGCTGGGCGCAGAGCAGCAGGAGGTAGAGGAAAACCCGCAGGAAGGGCGTGTCTTTAGCTCGAGCGAGGGGTTGCATTGCACTGGCTCAGTGGTGGCCGAGCGGAGGTCAGTGGTCAGAGTTCAGAGATCACAGAAGCAGGACCAACAGGACCTGGTGAGTGGTGGAGCAGGGTAGTGAGGGGAAGAGTTGCTGTAGGAATAACTTCCGAATTTCTGACAATCAAATATCACCACTGATTAAGGCAGATAAGACTCGGCTCCCAGCAAGGGAGAGTAAAATTCTCACTTGAATTTGTTAACTTTTAAAAATACCATGTGTATTAATGTCCCTGAATGCTAAAATCCAATTTATCCAATGAAAAAATAAAGTAACAGCAATTGTTAAAAAATAAATAAATAAATAAACATAAAAAATACCACGTGTTAACAGTCAGATGGGCAAGTTCTCAGCACAAAGCCCAGAAAGGGAACATTTTTACCAGCATCTTCGAAGCCCTCTGTTTGTTCTTCTCTTCCCAATCCTCCCTTAAGCCTTTCGGGTTATCTAGAATTTCTTGTTAGAATGTTTATTAATATATTTGTCATTTTACCAGAAATATATGCAATTCTTAAGAACATATTGAGTTATTTTATTAACTTTAATATAAATAGAATCATAATGTAGGTCTTTTTCCCCAGGGGCTTTTTTTGTTCAACATACACTCTTGAGCTTTATTTGTGTGGATGCATGTATGTGTTCAGTCACTCCCTATGTATACTGTGCACGGCATCACGTGTGCACTTGGGCATTTGCGTGTTTGCAGATTTTTGCTGGTACAGAGTGCTGTCTTTGCATGTCCCCAGGTGGACACTGTCCAGAGCCACTCTGGGTTCTTCACACAAAAGAGAAATGTCCGGGCCACTGGGCAGACCTAACGCAAATTCAGCGGAAAACCGGAGTCATTTCTCCAAAGGGACGGTGCTCACTCGTGCCTGGGTCAGCCGTGTGTGGCTCCCGTCAGCTCTGTGGACATGCGGTGTTTTCAGATGTGTTAATCTGGGGAAGATGGGAAATGCAACTTCATATTTTTTTCCATTTTTTTGTTCACAAAAAAGACTGAGCATCTTTCATGTGCTTATTGGGCATTTCTGTTTGCCCTTCTCTGAATTGCCTATTTGCATTTTTACCCATGTTTCAACTGAAATTTTAAAAGTTTCCTTTGACATATACAAATTCCATATAAAATTTGGGATCTAGTTATGTCTCTATTCTATATACAATAAATATCTCCCCACAGTGTGGGACTGGCCTTTTCTCATTCTCTTAAATGTGTCTTTTGTTGACAGAGGTTCTTCATTTATGGGAGTAAATTTATCATTCTTTTCCTATGTGACTTGCATTTGAGTCGTCTTGATTGAGAACTCTTTCCTTTCCATCAATGGGACAGTGTTTATCGGAAAGGTTTAGAGGTTTGTCTTTCACATTTGAATACTTAATACATTTTTGAATTGATACTTGCTTAGGTAAGAAGCAGGAATCCAATTTCATTTTTTCTTCTATGATCATAAGTAATACCATAACTTTTCAAAAGAATGAATATTTTTGGTATTTTTTATTCTTATTGATACATAATTTTAGGATAGGCTTGCCAATTTTCACCCACTCCAAGTTGGAATTTTGATCTTGCACTGATTCCATAAACAAATTTGTGAAAAATCAGTTGTCTTTTTTTGTTTTTGAGACAGAGTCTCACTCCGTTCCCTGGGCTAGAGTGCCATGGCATCAGCCTAGCTCACAGCAACCTCAAACTCCTGGGCTCAAGTGATCCTCCTATCTCAGCCTCCTGAGTAGCTAGGACTACAGGCATGTGCTACCATACCCGGCTAATTTTTCTATTTTTAGTAGATAGGGGGTCTCACTTTTGTTGAGGTTGGTCTTGAACTCCAGACCTCAAGGGATCCTCCCACCTTAGCCTCCCAGAGTGCTAGGATTACAGGCATGAGCCACCACACCCGACCTGAAAATTCAGTACTTTATGATGATAATTTCTTTCATGTAGTAGACCTCTTCATTTATTTGGCTTTTTAAATGCTTCTCAATTAAATTCTATGTGGTGCTACATATAAGTATTATATTTCATTATATTTATTCTTAGGTATTTTATTATTTTGCAGTCATTTCAAACATTAATTGTGTTTCTACTTCTGTGATGTAGGAATACAACTGACAATTGCATGTTAATGTTTTTCTTGCATCATTTCTAAGCTTTCTCATTAATTTTAATAATCCATAGAACCTATTGGTTTTATTAGGTAGGCAATCATAAATTTGTTTCTCCTTTTGCAATTCTTATAATTTATTTTCTTATCATATTGCATGGGAAAGAAGCTCTATAAATTTTGAATAAAAGTCTTGACAGTGGCATTATTTTGTTACCTCTGATTCTAGAGAGAATAATTCATGAATTGAAGATATGGTTTTGCAATTATTTTTCTACTTTTCCTCAAAGTAGAAAGGCACATTTAGCCTTGTTTTGTGTGCATGTTATTATGAGCTTTGGATCATTGTAGCATCACCTGTGAGAGCTGTTTAATGTAGATGCCTCCAGAAGACTAACTCGAAATCTGAACTATCATAGCATTAGGGTTGTAGGTGGGCCTGTCCTCCCTTCTTTCCTCTTTATCTTTTTCCTTCGTTCTCTTCCTCACTCCCAGGGGAATGACCAAGACAGGCGAGTACATTTACCTCGTGGTCAACACTGGTTTTCTCTAGTCCCTGCACTGAGGGTTTACATTCAGGGGATCAGTTTTACGCAGGATCTGAAATCCAACCTCCACCCCTGTGGGGAGGCGGCCTCAGTCCTCACCCTGGCTCCCTCCCAGGAGCTGCCCCCAGGCACACCTGAGCCCCAGGAAGCAGCCGGCTCTGAGCTGCTCACGCTCCACACTTGCGCTCTTGCCCTGTTTCTCGCCTCTACGCATTTTGCATTTTAGTCATTCACTTACTTTCTCCTGAATTCACGTACAAGTTTTAGGTGCTCCTGGCTACACAGCCCACCATGTTGCTGAAAAGGGAAAGGTCTCTCTAAAAGTGGACCATACCGCTGGCAAAAGTCATGTACAGAAAACTTAAATTTTTTAAAAACTCCTGTGAGAAATATAAATAGAGGTGCTAAGTAGACAGCCAAGTGCAGGAATCCAGCGTGCGTCAGAGAGGTCTGGATCGTGGACGTACGTCTGAACGTCGCAGCGTTTCAGGGCGACCGGAGCAGGGCTGGGTGTGCGGCCCGAGGAGCGAGCGCACGGGGAGGCGGAACCGGCAGAACCGGCACTGGGGAGGCAGGAGGAGGGTGTGGTGTCCGGTGACTTGACATGCGGTGGCCGTTTAGGAACGAAGGAGCGAACGTGTCTGGCGCTGCTGGGACGTCGGGCGTGGCGAGGAGTAGCGTCCATGCAGCCAGTGAGGTGCACGTCCGGGAAGACGAGGAAACCGGCTGCGTCCTCGCCGGGCACAGACTCTGCTCTTGTGGATGCAGCTGCCAAGGTTGGGGTGAACGTAGGTGACGAGTGTTAACCTCCTTTGGAGACATTGACGGTGGTCCAGGTGAGACACTGTGAGCTCGAGACGAACGTGCTCTTTTGAGAGGCTTCTCTTAGAATACGAGAGGATCTTTTATTAACAAAGCTGGTACGAATTCACGATGGTTCAAAGGTTCAGGAGACACTGAGAATGCCGTTGGTGCCACAAGATTCCTGCGACGTTTGCGGTGGAGTTTCGTGGCAGAGGTGGAGGGTCTTGACCTTAGACTCAGTGGAGTCGTTTCATTGCACAGCGGGAGAAAGTGAGAGGAATTCGGATGACGGTCGTTCGTATGTTGGGGACGGCAGGTGTCTGAGACAGGGCGGCCCCGTGGCTGGGTCTTCTCTGCACGTTACCAGTCACGCCGTTGTACAGGAGTCAGCCGTGCATGAGGCCACACACTTACAGGGGTATTAACACACCGGATTTCATCACTGTCTCTGGCATCACGGAGCAGGTCTACAGTTCCGTTAGTCCAGGGTTCGCATTGTCCCTAATAAATGTAATTAAAGCACAAAACAGGAAAGGGTGGAAGGTATTGTCAGGCACATGATGGAAATGACCAGGCCGCACCTAAGCCCAGTGGAGCCGACGGCCGTGGAGAAAGAGCAGTGTGTGAACTGGGAAATCTGGGAGGATAAGAGAACGGAGGAGGTGGGAACACCTCACCAAGAAAGCTGAACGTTTCCCTAGTCCTCTGCTGTCAAAGATACTTGCCTTTACGGTGGGGCTGGTGCTATCCATCCAGAGTACGGCCGCGCCAGGGTTGCGTCCCAAGCCCCCACCAAGGCCCTGTGAGGACAGCCCCAGAGGCCTATAGCATCTGAAAATTTCCCTCCAGGAATCAGTTACACTTACTTTTGATTGATGCTATCGGGGTTGTGTAAGAGCTGCACAGACACAACAACACCCCAACGCGGGGCGAAGAGTAGCCATGGGCTGTCTGCATTTGTGTTTTGACTTGGTAGAAACAGTGTAGGCTGCCTGACCTTTTATTTTATTCCAAGGCAAGCCTTTCTAGGTCCCTGGAGAGAGAGCGTTATCTAATCAAAAAGCCAAACAGCATCCAAGCAGTTGGATGTGGCCAGTCCCGGAAATGCTGATTCACACACAGGCAGGGCCAACCTCCTCCCCGGGTGGAGGGGGCCGGGAGCGAGGGCCTGGGGCGTGTGCTGGGACCACGGCACTGTGCACTTGATCTCCCTCTCAGGAGGAGGGCGGTGAGCCTCCAGGTCAAGGTCACCACGAAGGTCACAGGAGCGAGGTGCTGGCGTTCCCTCGCAGGGCCTTTCAATCTCCCTGGTCGGGGATAGAGATCTTCAGCTCTTAGCCGCACTGGTCTCTTCACTGCACAATCAACTGACAAGCACAAGTAATTTCCCGCTGTGATCCCTTCAGCGATATCCTGAACAGAGAAGAAAATAAAAAGGGGGGAAGAAAACTGCAACAAACAAAAATACCCCTTAAGTGCACTGCTTAGAAAGAGAGGGGAGATTTCAGTTAACACATGTTAAATGCTTTCAGCTACCATTCCTTTCAACTTAGAAATTATTTATTTATTCTTTCTAATTCTCTAAAGCATTTGCTCTCCCCAATTGCACATGTGTGACCTATTATCTCTTTTCTGCTTTACTTTTATTGCACAGAGCAAAAAAAAAAATGAACATATGTTTTCCCATTTTATGCAACTCAGAAATCTCTAGCCATTTAATATGGACTGATAAATGAATGAATGAAACAGAATAAATTAGTAAAAGGCGATTCTCTGAAAGAGAGCTTGGAGCTTTATATTATGCTTTGGGACTCCGGTTTTTTCCCCAGCAAGTAAGTTGTACTTTCAGTTAGATTTTGAGCAGATGATGTCAGAAGAAAGAGTGGACTCTTTCTGGTTTCCACCTTCCCATTCTTGGCTATGGTCACAGGACGGTGGGAGACGGGGAGCCTCTTAAATTGCAGGTTTATTTAGAAAGGGCAGATGATACTAGAGAAATTCTTTGTTTTGCCTCTGATTTTCCCTAACCTAAGATTATTTGTAAGATGGCATTTTCCAGATCATTTCGATGCAATGGTAGCAGAGATTACTGAGAGCCTCGTGAAAAGCTTACGGTGCTGCACTGAGTATTCTGCGATCACACAGGGAGGTAGGTCCTCTCATCCCCAGTTTAGTGACATTTACTCTGAGGCTTAGAGAGTTTAGAGAAATTGCTCAAGATCAGGCTAATTTTCCATTGTCCTGTGTCCCCTGCAGATGTCATGTGCTGTCTGATTGCATCCAGTTCTGGCTTCCTACCTGGCCAGTGTCCTTGGAAAGCCACTCCAGGTCTGAAGACCTGGCTAGCCAAGGCTATTTCCAGTACAGCAGCCTTTTCCCCGACTACCACCACCAAACACTAAAAAAAGAGAAGGTGAAAGAACACATCACACTGTGGAACTTCATGTCATGAGCATGCCAAGTAAGAAGATGCTGTAAACTGAACCTTTTCAATAATCTACAAAAAATTTAAAAAGAAACCTGAAGACTGTGTTTATTTGCTGTTTTCTTTCCTTGTTTGCTGTGGGATATCTGTGTGTGTAGTTTTAAGCCTCTGTAATCAATTTTTACATACAGAAGAAAACAAAAACAGCAACAACTGCGCATAGCTAGAGCATCCGAGGTGAAAATACCAATAATAGCAACAACAAAGCCTGGGAAACCAGAGGGGGTGGGAGGACGGAGAGACTGTTAAGGACGTGCCCGGAAAAACAAGGTTGCATGAGGCAGCTTGAAATCCACGCCAAGTCTAACAGACCTGGTCTCCTAAAATGTTTTTGAAAATTAGGGTAATTATGGGAGATAATAAGAACCTTATAAAAAATAGCTATGGGTTAAGGTTAACAACTTCCAGGCTCTAGAAGAAAAAAATGTCAAATGTTTGGATGAGGTGCTTGAAGATTAGAGACATCTTGTCAATTAATACAATAATGACGTCTTGTTTTTGTAGACCACAAGATCTCCTGTGCTTTTGGCCACAATTAAAAAGGAAATACATTATGAAAAAAAAAATAGTAATGCCACTGAAGAATATACGCATGGATCAGAGAGTCAGGCCATTGCTGTCTATGGTTCTATAACCGAATACAACAGGTCTTATTTGTCTGTCTGAGGAGCGTCTCATTCCACAAGGCACAGAATCCGCCCTCGGGGATCAACGCAGCATCTGCTGTGCGGCTCAGCTCTTACGATCCCTTGCGTGGAAGAAAACTAGAACCGAATTATAAAGAGCTAGGGCCAGTGTCAAAATTCTGTTTTAGGTTGCAGAGAACTTAGATCTTTAAGGCTCTTTCTCCATAGAACCCATGGTGTGATTCTTTGAAGTAGAACATTTAATTCAGCTAAATTAGTTGATTTACAGGAATTAAGGAGTGGCTGAGGCCTCAGAAGACAAGGGGCCAGCAGCCACTCTGCACAGGTGAGGAAGCAATGCCGCGATTATGGGCAGGTCCTCGAGGCCACGCCACCCACAGGTGCAATTTGAACCTGAATCTCCACTTCCCAGCTCAGAGTACAAGTTGTCCTAGCACCTCCCATTGTTTTAAAAACCACAATGAGATATCACTTAACTCCAGTGAGAATGGCCTTTATCAAAAAGTCCCAAATCAATACATGTTGGCGTGGATGCGGAGAGACAGGAACACTCATACACTGCTGGTGGGACTGTAAACTAGTGCAGCCC
>CM052443.1:1297338-1352537 GCA_028533085.1 Varecia variegata | reverse complement strand
CCCCGAGAGATTGCCCGAGGGCCACACTGAGGTGCAGAGGCCGTCACGGAAAGTAGAAGGAATGAGGGCGTCACATGATGCGCTTAGCGAACCTCGTCCAAGTCGGGTTTCAGTGACTCTCCCCCAAATCGCCCTACAGTAAAGGCGGAGAGAGCCTGTGTTCCAGGCTGGCACCGCACGTGCAGTTTATATACTGGATATATGTATTCCTGTACATTTGCAAATCAGGTGTTTGGGAGTCCTTTCAATCTTAACATTGTGTGGAGCTCTTCTATATTTTATGCACGGGACACCTTGTTTTTCCATGTAAAGGAAAGAGGTTGGCAAATCACCAACGTCCTGCTCCAGTTCCGAGAAACCGATGGCAAATGATGGTGCGTTTGTAGAGAGGATGAGGTTTCCGGGGACGGGTAGAACCGCGGGGAGGACGGAGGAACTGAGGTTAGATAGAGGGACAGAGGCACACCTGGGTGGATGTGTAGACAGGTGGATGGATGGATGGATGGGTGGAGTTTGATTCCAGTCAGTCTCACGTCCTGAGTCTTTCCTGCAGAGACCAAGCTCGTTCATCCTGCGTTTCTCTTCATGTCTGAAACATCCCGCTCTGCTCTTGCTGCCACTCCTGCTCACCTAGTGAACACGGTTCAAGTGTTAGTCTACCTGCCGCCTCCTCTCAGAAGACGTGGGGACGTCATGCTCCTTGGACACACCGAGGCGCCCTCTGTCGTGTGATTCACGGCTCTGCACGTGCCTTTCCCAACTCTTGTCCGCAGCACTCTGGGACGTCCGTCACCTCGGTCTCTCACGAGTCCGGGAGCAACTCCGGAGAACGTGCCCTCTCACTGCTCCGCCCAGTATCTGAATGTCGAAGGGCACAGCAACGTTGATGGAAAGAAGTAAGAACAAAAGGAAGAAAGTAAAATCCATCTAGAACTTGACAGTAGCTGAAAATAAACATTGGAATTTTCTCATCTTTCTTTTTAGTTTTTGCCTCTAAGAACTTATCAAATATTTACAAAAATAGCACAATTAAATGTTGTTGTCAATTATTTTTCATTTAATCATGGCTGTATCCTTTTAACAAATGTCTGTAGTCTCTACCTTGTACTTGATTGACTTGTATTTAGCTATTTCTCAACTTTGAATACATTGACTATTTCAACAGAAATCAAGACAGTTATGTACTACTTGGAATGTCTCATGCTACTGAATGATTTCTTCGGGAAAGAAACATTCCAGAAGTCGGAGCACCGCAGTAAAGGAGACTTGCGGTTTTGCGGCAGTGGTTAAGAACACAGGCTGTGGGGTCGGGCAGAACTGGCGTCTCCATCTGCTCGGGTGCAGTACTGAGTAAGATACTAACCAGTCGAAGCCTCACAATCAGGGGAATATTAGTGCCAACCTCATACGCTTATGAGAATTAAATGAGACGATGCACGCAGCTAATTTACACAGCCCCCGTGCCTAGGGAGGACACAGGAAATGGAAGCTATGAATAAGAAGGTGTCTCTCGCAGGGCCGCACCCACTGTGCTGCCACCGGCCACGCTGGGCAAGACGGCCCGCAATTTTGCCAGCATCACGACTAGGAAATGACAGCCCTGGCGTGACCTGCTTAGCGCTGTGTCTTCCTCGTCATTGCAGACTGATGGCTTCCAACTTGGTTGACCAAGAATTATGTGCATTCACATAATGAATCAGAAACTCTCTGGGCGCTTCCAGGAACGTACACTAAATACCTGAAAATTCTGAAAATCAGCCCAAAGCTGACCTCTTTGCTGCTTCAGCCAGGCACCTCCAATCACTTGCTGAATTTTTACTACATTTCTCAGAAGGGCACTGAAACAGCATGAAAACATCAATGTTAACACTCACAGCAAACCTCACACGCGTTTGACTCCCGACAACTCACCTTGTGCTTCTCCTTTTAACACCTTTGACCTCTGAGCTCTCCTGTGGGCTATTTGGTGTCCCCATTTGACAGGAGAGAATATTGAAACCCCAAAGATAAAATGACTTTCCAACATCACTAAGTTAGGAAACGGCACATTCAAATCTGCTCATGATGTAGCTTGAGTAGAAAATCAAACAAATTGTACCAATCTTGAGTTCACTGTATCATGGAAATCTTACATATTTAATTAGCATAAAGAAAAGCTATTGCAAGGGATCATATAAGGTGCCTCTACAGCTCATATTGACCAACAGTAGGCTCATTACAGTGAAGACAAATGATATGGAAAATGATTTTGTCAGGTGGAGACGTCTCCACGTCCATTAATGAAGAGGTCCACAGCCATGGGAAGATGGTAAAATCAAAGATGACTCATACTGCCATCCTTTGTGCTTAAGTGAAATGTGCTGCGTGTCCAACGCCGCTCACATAATTCCAGAAATCACTGCCGCCAGGTGTGTCTGTCCCTTTGCTGTACTAGCGACACTATGGCCACTGCCCTTGCAACATGGCCCGCACTGAGAGCTTGTTCCCAGGGGCCCCTCCCCACCTGGCTGCTGCCTCTCCTGCAGTAGGGTCCCCGAACCCTCTGCTTGCATTGCAGAATTTTCTTGTAGAATAAGTTGTTTCTGACTCTGTCTCCACTTAATATAACTTGCTACCTTAGGCAGCATGAGACTGTCTTAGCCTCGTGGTCAGAGCAAACCCAGGACTACCATGTTTGGCTCTGCTACCGAATTGCCCTTTGGCTGTAATGGCCTTGGTCGCACGTCTGTCAGATGAATGGATTGGACCAGGCAGGTCTGGCTGCCTCCCTAATTTCGACTTTCTGTGAACCCTGAATTCATTCCTATAGCGAATCCTCACTCCAATTTTAGTGAGAAAAAAAAAAGGCAGCAAGCAAATCCCAACAGCAACACTAACACTTACTTTTTAAAACACTTGGTCTGTGATATCTTCAGGTGGGATGTGTGCAGCCAGGTCCCCTCCACGGTCACCCCTGCCTCTGCGAGAGGACAAACGCTTCTCAGGATGAAGTCTCGGAGGCACCGGGACGTCCTCAGTCTCCAAAACACAACTAACCATTTTCACAGTGTCGCATTCACTGAGGCAGGCAAGGGATGTCCAACACCGAGAAGTGAGACCCAGGAAGGCTTTTAACCAACTCGATTTCCTGAAAATCTATCACCAAATATACTTAATTCTGGAGCATTTTCGTTTAGAAATGCTTCATTGTGTTCGTTCAATCATTCATTTATTTATGAATTCATTTTGTATCTTTTTCTGCGGTTTCTGTTTCTCAGCTCTGGTTTATTAATCCTGTTATCTTTTTCTTAATCATGGGGCTCACATGCTGACAAAGCACTTGCTCTTTTGCCTAATTTTATAAACTGTTCAGCCGTGCCCTTATTCACTGTTTTCTTTTAATTATGTATTCTTGTTAACCTCCGTATGCATTCAAAGTTGCAGATTACCATTGACACAGTATTAATTAAAGCATATAATTTATGATATTGGAGCTTGAAATTAATAAGTGACAATGCAATTACATGGTTTGCCTAATTGTCCTTCAGTAGTAGAGAGATTGACATTTGGAGCAGCATTAGAAGCTAGAAGCACTCATAAACCCACAATAGCTTTGAAAGTAATCACGGGAGAATCTAAAGAAACCATCCCATTTCAAGGGACAGAATACTGGGCACTTAAGTGGGAGGACAATTATCTTATCTCTTTTATTAACAGTTTGAATTTATGGTGGAGAAGTTCATTTTAATAATCCAAAAGTAGCTTGTATTGTCTCTAATTTGTGTTGTACAAAACTTTTAATAAATTGTAAACAAAGCTTCTGTCCTTTGGGTGTTTTAAATTTCATCCTTGTTGCTTTTCTATGTTATTGTTTCAATTTCTGTGTCCACATCATTTTTTATGTCTTCAGGTAGAAGGGATGTTAAACATGTTCTTTTTCTGCCTGAACATTTTCAAATCCAGCGATCTGAAATAGTGTCAACATCCATCCAACGCGTGGTCTTATTTTCTAGAATATATCCCATGACACCAAAATAAGTCACGACTCGTATTTATTGCCTGGTTCAAGGGCTATCTCAGTCAAGTGCAGCTTTCTGCTAAGCTGAGACGGTCTCCTGAAGAACCACACTCTCGCCTGATGTCACACTGGCCCCAAGGCTTGGAGAGTGGACCTTTCCAGTAAGCCGAGGAAGACAGCCACCCGCGGGACAGCTCAGCACACAGAAAAAGGCTATTTAAACAGGGAATTCATAATTTAAAATGTAAAATTATTTGTGCAAGTTTGGATTTGAGAATTGAATAACAAAGATCAATTTTTCCTGATACTTAAAACAGCGTATTCTATGGAAGGAAAACAGTTATTTCCAATGTCAACAAATTATGAACAAATTATTTGCATTAATATTGTGTTTTATCAAACATATAGTAAAATATATTCACAAAATGCATGCATAGGTAGTAGGTGTGTCCGTGTGTGCACATGTGTGTGTCTGTGTTTGTGTGTGCATCTGTGTGTGTTTGTGACATGGATACAAATGCCCTTCCGTCTCGGAAAGGTGTGCTATGTTGATTCTGGAACTCAGTGGTATAGTACTAAATATAGCAAATATTTCCTTCAACTTTTTAGAAGTTTCCCCTAAACATATTCAAGTAAAAAATAAAGAAAGAAAGAAGCAGAGAAGCCTGCACTGAATTCAGGAACCAGATGGCCTGGGTTCAAATTCTAGTTGTGCGGCCTTAGTGTGATCTTGGATAAAACCAAAATATTGACCAAACAATTATCTGTGGAAGGTTTGGTTCAAGTTGAACATATAAAGCTTTATCTTCTTTTGCTATTCAAATTTGTTTATGAGCATTTAGTTTTGCTGAATGGGTAATTAATTCATTAGCTGTCTTTCAACAAATATTTAAGTAATACATAAAAATGACCAACAATGAAAACAAGTGGGGCAATCTTATCTCTGCCCACTTAGCTAGGAGCCATGCAAACATACGTCCAGAAAAAGAGTACCGCTCAGAAATAAAAAGAACAAGCCACTGTTACATACAACGAAATGGATGAATCTCAGAAATATTAGTCCGAGTGAGAAAATAGATAATTTTTGATTTTCTTTATATGAAAGTGTATGATTCTGTGCATTTCGTGTAGTCATGAGATTGTGAAACCTTTCACTATGAAATTTTAAAACATTTTCATCATCCTGCAAGGAAACTCCACAGTAATAAGCGGCAACACCCCAATCCCTCCAACCCCCCGTCCCTGGCAGCCACCAGTCTACTTTCTGTTTTTATTACTTTGCCTTTTCTGGACATTTCATATGAGCGGATCACACAATATTTAGCCTTTTTTGTCTGTCTTCTTTTACTGAGCATAAGGGTTTCCAGGTTTACCCATGTTAGAGCACGTGTCGTACTTCATTACTTTCTTGGCTGAGTAATATTCCATTGTATGAATATACCAAGAACTATTTATCCACGCATCCATCAGCTGATGGAAGTTTGGCTTGTTTACATTTTTTGGCTATAATAAATAATGTCACTATGAACATTTATGTACACATTTTTGTGCAAACATGTTTTCAATTCCTTTGGGTGTATACCCAGGAGTAGAGTTGCTGGGTCATTTGGAAACTCTATGTTAATTTTTGGAGAAAGTGCCACGTTATTTTCCATATTGGCTGGAGCATGTATTCACGTTAGCTATAGATGTGAGGGACCCACTTTCTCTATATCTGCAGCAAAACGTTTTTATTTTCTATTTTTGTTTTTATTATAGTCATCAGGTATGGATGTGATGTGGTATTTAATCTTCATTTTTATTTGTATTTCCCTAATGACTAATGTTGTTTAGCATCTTTTCATATGCTCTTGGTCACTTATACATGTTCTTTAAAGAAATGGCTATTACTTTGTTCATATTTTGGTTGGATAATTTGTCTTTTTATTGTTGAATTGCTAGAGTTCTTTATATATTCTGTATACTAGACCCTTATTGAATATATGATTTGCAAGTATTTTCTCCCATTCAGTATGTTGTATTTCCATTTCCTTGAATGTGTCCTTTGATGAGAAAAGGTTTAAACTTTGATGAAATCTGATTTAGCTGTTTTTAATTTGGTTGCTTGTGCTTTTGGTATCATATGTATAAAACTGTTTCCCAATTCAAGGTCACATATATTTATACTTGTACTTCCTTCTAAGAGTTTTATAGTTTTAGCTCTTGTGCTTACATGTTTCATCCTTCATATGCTAGTTTCTGTTTATGGTGTAAGGGTTCAAATTGATTCTTTTGCATGTGGATATCCAGTTGTTCTAGCACAATTTGCCGAAATAACAGTCCCTTCTCCATTGAATGGTCTTGGAATGCTTGTGAAAACTCACATGAACAGATGCGTGAGGGTTTATTTCTGTGCTCTTCATTTGATTCCACTGGTCCATGTTTTTGTCTTTACACCACTACAACACAGTCTCAGTTAACGTACCTTTGTAGGAAGTATTGAGAACAGGAAGTCTGAGACCTCCAACTTTGTTTCTTATTTTCAAGATGGTTTGGGCTATTTGGGGTCTCTTGCATTTTTGTATGAAATATAGAATTAGCTTGTCCATTTCTGAAAAGAATTCACAGTTTGAATTTTGATAGGGATTGCACTGAATCTGTGTATCTGTTTGGGGAATATTGCCATCCAATTCATGACACGGGATGTCTTTCCATTTATTTAGGTATTCTTTAATTTCTTTCAACAATGTTTTATAGCTTTTTTATTACACAAGTCTTGTGGTTCTTTGGTTAAATTTCCTCTTAAGCATTTTATTCTTTCTGATACAATTGTAAATGGAATTGTTTTCTTAATTTTCTTTTCAAGTTATTCCTCTCCAGTGTAAAGAAAAGCAACTGATTTTTGTATATTGACCTTGTATCCTGCAACTTTCCTGAACCAATTAATTGCTCTAAAGTTTTTTGTGGATTTTTTGGAATTTTACATATATAAAATCATGTTCTCTGTACCTAAAGATTGTTTTACTTAATCCTTTCCTATCTGGATGACTTTTGTTTTATTTTATTGCCTAGTTTTCCTGTCTAGAACCTCTTGCACAGTATTAAATAAGAGGGCCCAAAATGGGCATTGTCATCTTGTTCCAGTTTTGGGAAAAAATTTTCAGTCTTTAATCATTAAACAGGATACTAGCTGTGCAGTTTTTCATAGATGTCTTCTATCAGGTAGAGGAAGCTACTTTCTATTACTCGTTTTTTGAGTGTTTTTATCATGTTGAATTGCATCAAATGTTTTCTCTGTATCTATTTAGATGGTCGTGTATTTTTCCCATTATTCTAGTAATATGTTATGTCACAACCTGCTATTTCACATTGATTTTCTTGAGTTGAAACAACCTTGCATCATGCTACTATGTTGTTGAGCATTTCTGTGTCTATATTCATGGGGACATTGTTCTGTTTTTTCTTTTCCTTTCTTTCTTTCTTTCTTTTTTTTTTTTTTTGAAGAATTTATCTAATTTTGGTATCAAGATAATACTGATCTTAAAGAATGAGTTAGAAATGTTTGTTTTTTTTCTCTTCTCTTTTTTGGAAAAGTTTGAGAAGGATTAGCATTAGTTGTTATTTAAAGAATTGGTAAAGTTTATCAGTGAAACTACCTGGTCATAGGCTTTGTTTGTTGGAAGATTTTTTTTATTATTAATTCAATATTTTTATGTGTTATAGGTATATTTAGGTTTCTATTTCAAGTAATTTTGGGATTTGTGTGTGTTTAGGAGCTTGGCATTTCATCTAGATTATCTAATTTGTTATTATAGAATTGTTCATTGTATTCTCTTGTTTAATACTTCTGTCCAATCTGTAATCCCCCTTTAATTCCTGATCTTAGTAATTGGAGTCTTCTTTCTTTTTTCCAATCATCATTTTAGCTAAAGGTTTCTCAAATTTAACTTTTCAAAGTAACAACCTTTGGTTTTATTGACGTCCGTATTGTTTTCCTACTCTCCACTTTGATTTTTATGCTTTAATCGTCACTATTTTCTTCCATCTGCTCTCTTTCCATTTCGTTTGCTCTCACCTAGTTTACCGAGGGAGACTGCTGATGTGAGATCAGTCGTCTTGGCCCGCGCGTTTCCAGGTACGCGTTGCCCTCGGAGCGCTGCTTTCACCGCAGCCCGTGAGTTTCAGTATGCTCCGCTTTCATTGTTTTTAATTGCAAAGTATTTTCTAGTATCCCTTGTGATTTCCTCTTTGACCTATCCGTTATTGTGGAGTGTATTTTTAAATAGTCAAGTATTTGTGATTTTTTTCTTTTTGTTATTCGTTCACAGTTTTGGTCCATTGTCGGAGAGCATACTTTGTAAGATACTAATACTTTTAAAATTCATCGAACCTTGTTTTATGGCCTAACATAGGATCCATGGAGGGAAATGTTCTATATGCGCTTGAAAAGAAAGTGGGGGCCGTCTGCCTTGAGAGCAAGGTTAGGCTTTTAGCTCAGCAAGACACCGGGGCGCGCGAATGTCCATCCCGAGTGAGGCGAGCCCGGGGCTGGGGGTCCTGTCCAGAGACGCGGAGGGAGGAGCTGGGGACCCACCGTGCACACGGCGCCCGGCGGGGCTGAGACTGGCGCGGGGCGCGGCAGGGCGGAGCAGAGGAGAGGAGTGGGCTGAGCGTGGCAGGTGGCGGGGACACGGGGCGAGGGCAGCTCCGGGGAGCGGCCCTGGACTAGGAGCACGCAGCTGGCCCGGCGGTCCGGCTCTTCCCTCCTGTTCCTCCCTCCACCCACTCCCCAGCCACACCCTTCTCTTCCTCTCAAGGACAACGCAGGACGTCACCTGTAGCAGGTGACCCGGACGGGTCCCTAAGTCAGGGATTATTTCAAACCGCCTGCTCAGGTTGTAGGTCGCAGTTTTCCACAGGCAGCCGAGCGCCGGTCCCTCGCTCCAGGTCTCTGTCGAGAACCGCGTGAAGCGGGGCGGGCGAGGGGTCCTCCGCCGTGGCCAAAGCCTTTGCACGCTTTCCCAAGCAACCGCAATGTTAACTTACGCAGGAAATGATCCTGGGGTTGAAACTGCGAACTTAGGATAACAAACAATAAATACCTTTAGACCGAAAAGCTCCGACGTTAAGGATTTAGCTCTGAGGACTTTGGAGAACAGAGGGAGGAATCACAACCTGCTCAGACTGGGCGGATCTGGCCGCTCGGCCGCACCGGCGAGGGCAGGTCCCTGCTGTGCTGAGGACCCCCTCAGTCCGGCAGCGGGTGCTGGGTCCCCGGGCCACTGTGTGGCACAGGTTAGTGTCAAGTCGAGTGGGAACATCCATCCCCACCCCAACCCACTCTCCCATTATAAATCATATCATGTATCCATAAAAATATTGTGTTGCCCAGGGGGTTTGGTTTCCTGGGGGTGATATCACTTATAGCAGTGGTCCCCAATTTTCTTGGCACCAGGAACTGGCTTCAAGGAAGACAATTTTTCCATGGACCCGGGGAGGGGGAACGGTGTCGGGATGATTCGAGCACATTACATTTATTGTGCAGTGAAACCTCTCTGCTAAGGATAATCTGTATTTGCAGCCGCTCCCCAGCGTTAGCATCACCGCCTCAGATCACCAGGCATCAGATTCTCAGAAGGAACCACAACCTGGATCCCTCCTTGCGCAGTTTACAGTAGGGTTCGTGCTCTTGTGAGAATCCAATGCAGCTGCGGATCTGACGGGAGGCGGAGCTCAGGTGGTGACGCGAGCGATGGGGAGCGGCTGTGAACACAGGTGAAGCTTTGCTGACTGGCTCACCTGCCACTCACCTCCTGCTGTGCAGCCGGGTTCCTAACAGCCCAAGACTGGTACTGGTCTGCACCCCCGGGGTTGGGGCCACAGACCTACCGGACAGCAACTGGAGAAAGAAAGAAGCCGCCCTCTCAGTCAGGTGCCATTTAACTTTAAAGACGGATTCCTGCACCCTGTGATCTTTTGAAAAATTGGAAAATGCTGACAACTTTACTTTCTCCCAGCATTTTCAACTTATGAGGCTTCTGGGGAGAAATATTCACCCTGAAATTCGAGTGGCTCTGGAGCCCCACAAAATTGAATAAAATTCTATTGAGTGAAATAAATGTTCACGACTACCCACTCGCACAGACTCTGCAAGCAAACAGGTCTCCAGCTGGCACTCGGCTGTCAGGGGAGGAGCAGAGGAAGGTGACAAATGCAGAAAAGTTTCTTACAAATGTATAAAAGGCAATTCCACAGTGGGCGTTTTTATCAATATCCATTTCAATGTATTTGCATCTTAGTCCCTCATATGGCGCCCATGAACAAGTAGGACCTAACAAAGAAATCTTATCCCATAAATAGAAAAAAGTTTTTGAATCTGGAGGAACATCAGCACAATGGAGTTGTCATCTGTTACAGGAAGTGAAACTTCTATCCCCCCTCCTCCCTCCTTCCTGTCTCTCCTCCCTCCCTCCCTTCCTTCCTTCCGTTTACCTTCCTCCTCCGTCCTTCCTCCCTTCCCTCCTTCCTTCCTTCCATCTGTCTCTTTTCCCTCCAATACACAGTGCAGAGATCAATACACCTCTGAAAGACAAAAAGGAAGATGGAAACAGCTGTAAGCTTCCTGGAGTTGAGGCTGTAATCCTGGTGAATAACGCTGCTGTCATAACAGCGGGGATAATTTAATGCTGGCACTTAGCAACATGATAAATAGCTTGTCAGACATCAGCAGCGACAGAGTTGACTGAACTGCCCATGACAAGTTCTGAAATATTAATCTTCTGTTAGACCGAGGTTGTGCTGGGAGGGAGGCCCAGGGTGCCAGCTGCAAAGACAGATTCAAATATAAGCAAAGGCAGTATAATTTTTAGCACAAAGTTTTTTTTTATTTTGCTTTAAAATATTTTATATGCAAAGCAATTACTCGAAGGTTCAGATAGTTCCACTTTAGAGAAAATGATTGACTCTTTTAAAAGACTGGAGACTTTTTTTTATCAAGGGTGTGCAACCTGGCCAGTATTTCCATGTCTTCCTCCCTAAAATTTGTTTCCACTCACCACAATTTGATTTAAAAGATGCATGTTGGAGTTCAAATATCTCATTATAGGAATTAATTTATACACCCCCTTTTTCCTAGTGATAACTTTAGTCTTATAAAAGGACACATAGCCTTTAATATATTAGAAAATTAGTGAAAACATCTTTAGCACCTACCATATCAAATGATATGCATGAATTTCCAATTTGTCTATTTTTAATGCAATGTTGACAGTTAAGGTGGAACCTATTGGTTTTTGCCTCATATGTGTCTAAATGCAATTGTCCTACAGGAAACCAAACTTTACCTATTAGATTTAATTTGGGGGCAAGAATGAGTGAGGATGGTGAGAGAGGAAATGGGTAAAACAAAATTATTTATAGTCTGTCTTTTCCCAAAAAGGTCTTGAAATGGCCAACAAGAATACGTATGACAATAATTGAAGTATATAAGTAAAATGTAAATTAAAAGGGGAGAAATAAAAGAATTTCTTTTATTATATGGTATGTCATTCTTGTATATGTCTTATATATTTTTCTTCCTCCACAAAGAGCTTTCAGGTGTGTATATGAATATTACAGATTAATGCAAGGAAATGAATTATAGAGAAGGGGAGTTTATACTTTTTGAAGACTGGCATTGTTTGGGGGGAGGTTGTAGAGGACAGACGTGTGCACCCTCGCCTGACATGTGGTGGTGTCTGGACCCAGCCAGCGTCCCGGGAGCCTCATCCCGGGGCCCACTCTGCCCGGCGACGGGGTCTTGCTGATTCACTGCATTTACTCCAGCTAGGCAAACTCTTCTAATACAAGTGTGCTGATTATTTATGTCTCCATCATGTTTCAGATATCAGCAAAACAGCTGAGTTTCATTTAAAAGTAGGATTATTTAAGGGTCATTTCAGATTGTTTCAAAAAACTCCTCTGTTCTCTGCTGAGAAGTCTGCCCTCGCCTGCCCTCAGGGCCCTGGGAAGTGTGGAGGACAAAAGAAGGATGTATTTGCTCTTCGTTAGAAGGTATCCACTTATAAATACAGTAGCAATGTTACTGTTACCATTTCCTGCCTCTCTTCTCCAGCTGAGTGAATCCACTGTAGAGAGCATTGGGAGGAACAGGCGACTGCCCACCCGACCTCCCGGTCGCACAGCTCTATGAGAGCCGACACCTGCCTCCCATATTCCTGGTGCCTATTTTAATTTCACAAATCTAGACGGGAAAATAAACTTTCGGAATATGGGCTAATTATCTGCACCATATCAGGGCCTTCAATGTGCAATTCGCCTCTTCCTATTTAGCACTTTATTTGATTCTGCCACCAATTAGGTCGGACTGAACTGATTCCCAAGGTACCAATTTCTCACAGTGACTGACAGGGGTGCCGCTTCCATAAGTACCAATTGACCTAGGTGGAGGCGATTAGCGCACGCGGAGGGTCCTGAGAGAACTCGAGTCTACGCGGTCTTGCAGCTGGAGGTGGGAAAGGAACAGTCAGGCTTCCGAGTCCAGGCCTTGTCCCTGGGAGCCCGGCAGCGCCATGGCAACGGCACTCGCGGCTGCACCAGGCCGCCCTGGGAGGCCTCGCCTGGTCTCGGGGACATTTCTGCTAATCACCTGCAGGAGCAGAGAGCCGGCTGAGCGACCCGGGTGGCTCCGCACCTCTGGGTGCTTCGGGAGGGCTGAGAATGTACTCAGCACAGTCCTCGTGACATGTCTGGGCTCTTTTATATGAAAACAGAGTTCATTTAGCAGTGAGGTTAAAAATGTCCAAAAAAATTCCCTGCAAATAGTGGTGCATTGCTGCCAAAATATGCTGGGAATGTGGGAGATGGCAATTTTGAGTCTCATCTTCAAGACGTAATGGACCATTCAAATTACGACCATACTGCATCCCTGTAATGTGAGAATGGAAGAGATGTGTGAACACACACACGCTTACACACACGTCAAGGGAGACGAAGTCAGCATCTTTGAAAAGAGCATGTAATTGCACCGGCTTTAGGTTTTACCTGTCTCTGACCTGGAGAAGGCACACATTTGAGGAAACTTCTCTCCCCGTCACTCTGCACATGGAGATGTCAGGTGTGAATCAGGAAGAAGGCACAGGTCAGTTTCAACGGGGTCACCGGCACTCACGCAGAACGTAAGTTTTAGGGATTTTGCAGGAGGCATTCGGCGTGACCAGCTGCTGGAGAATTACACTGGCAGACTTGGACCTAAATATATCTTGACTCTTTGGTGAAGTTCTATACCTTTTATAGATGTGAGTGTCATTTACAGCCAGCAGCTGATAAAGTGAATGAAAAATGAGTCTGTGGTATCGACTTGTCAAATGATTTCACTGCGAGGGAAGATTGGGATGCGTGGCATGGAAGTCGGTTCCCAAATCACCAATCCCGATGATATTAATTGTCCCCGATCTAGGAAGCTGGCACAAATAATTCTGTCAAAAGATTTACTGTGCAACATTAGATGCTATTTACTGATAAATGATGGGGCACTTCATTAGCTAATGTTGAAAAATCATGGTAGACATAACAGAATTATTAGGGCTTGTATAGAAATCCTATTCTATAATGAGTTATTACTTTAAAATAATAGCAGCAATATGTTACAATTAGGCACTCTAAAAAGGAGCCTTCCACAAGAAAGGTGTCAGCATTTGAGTGATCCCCTGAACCGCTACTCATTACAAATGAATTCTACGGCTGCCATCCATCAAAACTCCACTTTCATTAACTAATTAAAGAACACAACAAAGTTGCACGGGCCAGCATTAGTCTAGGTTATAGTGAGTTATAAACCTGGCACAGTGAGGCCATGGAGGATTTTCATATCTTTTCTTTATTTAATTTTTTTCAGCTATGCTAATGCCGGTGGCAGCTCTGCTCCCGGGTGTCATTTGTTGTGGTGCAGGCAGATAGTCATTAGGTGCAGAGCCAGGCAATGCTCTGAAAGGCACGGCCCCCTCCGCCTCCTACTCAGGTTCCTCTCCATAAACAGCTTGATTAGCTAAAATGTAATTAGGAATACTTTCACAAGACTTTAATTTCTGTGCATCAATTGACTCTCACTTTCACTTTGCTTTGGGTTATTCCTCTTGGAAACATAAAAACAAAACAAAACAGAGTACTAGACTGCTAAAAAATAAGGGATGAGATTTAGAATGATATTTCTATTAGGAAAAACCTTCACACCCTCAGGCATGCGAGTAAGCATCAAAATTTTGCTCATAGGGTTATATATTTGTGTGCATTTGACCCTTAATCCCCAAGTGGAGCTCATGGAAATCGATCCACAGTATTCCAGCTTTCTGGAGCCTAAACAGATATTTATAGTTATGAGATTTGAGCTTATACAATGGCCGATACTCCTCGTGCACCTGCTGGAGGCTGGTCCGGTTCTAGCCGGCCATGCCTGGCCGTTAAGCTTCCGCCAACTGCATCCGGTAAAGATAATCTGGAGTGGCAGGTAGAGAAAGGCCTCCAGACTCAGGGGATGGAGCACCTTGCCCAAGGTCACCGAGTTCCCGAGAGCCAAAGCTGGGAGGGTATGAACCTGGAGCTGAATCTGCGCAGCTTTCTGGACTTGGCATTATTTGCCATGCACACTGTTTGCTTTTGCTGTCAGGGAATTTAATGTTGAAACTGAAGCAACATCAGATTTCACGCAAGAAGTACTGATGATTGCTCTTTTCTGGATATAATTGCTGTCATCGTGGATGTTTCTGTTAGTTGTCAAAAAATCCAGGGAAAGGACATAGATGGTTTTTATAAGATAATATATTTTCACTTGGTTCACATTGAAGAGATTTGACAAGGACAGCATGTTTGTCCCTGGTTAGAACGATTGGAGCCTGCAAGCAGACGTCTAAATTGATTTGAATTTCAACACCCTTATCTTAAAATGTTTAGGGATAGGAAAGTTTTATGATTTATTACCAAAGGCCATAAAATCTCTTGGTGAAAAAATGCAGCCGCAAAACATGCCTGTTAACCTCATCTGCTTCCAAGTTATTTTTGATACACTTAAAATCGCTTACACTTTTGAAATTGTGGAAATTAATTATTGACATTTGTTAATTTATGTCTGGAATTGGAATGTCGACCCTCCATAATAGAAAGGAGTTGGGTCCTCTTTATTGCTTTTTATAATGTGGTCATAAAGGAGTAAAAAGCACAGGAGACCAGTTGAAAGAGTAGCACAATGTAAATATTTCTAAGGTAGTACTTTGATGTTAAAAGGCAGGATATCTGGAATTAGTATACGCGCTTGATACAGGTAGTCTATTAACTGTACAACATAAAACTCCTAAGTGGGGATTGTGTATTTTCTTCTTTAAATATGGGTCTTCTAATGAGGCATATCCAACTCCCCTAGCCATTTACTGGCTATGAAGACTTCCTTCACATCTCCCAATGAGTATTCCCTGTGCAGTTGGCAAAGATGGTATTGAATTTGTTGAATTTAAGATAATAACTAAAAGCATACATTGCTTCCCCAGAATAATTCCTCAAAGTTAAGACTACTGAATTTTATTTAATTTTCATGTAAAGAAGCATGACAGACGTTACAAGGAGATAGGGGGCTCCTCAGTCTACTGCAATTGTGTTACACTTTGAGACAGGATCATTTCTCAGACCAGAGAAAACGCAGCTGTAATGTCGAAGGGCCAAGGTTGACACCACTCTTAGACGATGTTAGGTGTCATCACTGGAACTGCCGATCAGAAGTCTAGGCTTCTGAGAAGGAAGCAAAATCTAGAGCTAACCCCAGGGACAGGTCCTCCCAGGAGCATCTCAGAAGGATTCCCTTTCTCTAGGTGCCCTGCACTTGCCGGAGAGTTCCCCCAGGACGAGCCCCAAATTGTAGAAAAGCTTTGCATTATGTTACTTCCCACTAAGTGTGCTGGGAAAAGAAAATGAATTATATTACAAAGCTGTGGTTTGTAATGATATGTATGGTATGTAAATGATCAGAGAGTCAGATTCCCTTTTCTGGCGTGGGTGGGGGCAGAGAAAGCAGCGAATGAGGAACAGGTCAGTGGAGAGGGGGACAAACAGGTCATGGGCTTTGCCACAGTTGTCCATCCTTGTGGCGGGAACCACTGGGTTTGGACGGGGAAGCTGAGGCCTTCCTGGAACAGGCATACAGACGGTGCTAAGTCTCCCCTGGTCCTGCCCACACTGCACCTACCGAGCACACTGTAAATACGGAAGTTCCTCTCTCTCCAGCTGGCCTAGACGATTATTTATGCTCAAGTTTATAAGGTGAAACCAGAAAGGAAATAATGTCAAAGGTCCCGTGGCAATAGGTAATCAGGGGCTGTCCCCTGCCTTCAATGACTCCCATGGGCTGCTGGCACCGGAACATTCTCCACCTATCCTGCAGCTCTGCCAGCTTGTGGAGGGGACCTGGGCTCAGGGTGTGCCTCTGACAGATCACCAGGTCTCACTCTGACGCCCTGGTGTCGGTTGACATGGCAACCCTTGGCTGACTTTCAAATAGTTTGATCTGTGGTATATGCTGATTTGATAGGTTGTGTTTATTGATGCTGGTCTAAGTGCTGTATTTAACTAGACAGATAACACTAGCTCCGTCCCTTTAAGCAGCATCTGGTTAATATAATATGGTCCCATAATTCATTTTTAACTCCCCTAATTGCTCCAGTTATTTCATCATTACAAATATTCGGAATCCAAGGAAAGGAGCAGGGATTCTTCCGCCCAGACCGAGGACTCCAGCATGGGCGAGGCAGCCTAATCTAATTAGAAAGGTAGCCGAGCTGAACCGTTGCATTTTCTCATGCTTAGCATTCGCAAGTTGGGTCCCAGCAGATGCGCTGTGAAATTAATTTCCTCTGGTGTAACCAGAAACTCTCTGTTATGCAATTTCCATTTCACAGATGATAACCTATTATCACTTTATTCAAGGAAAATGTGTTAATAGCCACAAGGAAAATTGAATTATTCATATTTGCTCATTTCTATTCTGAAGCAAGCTCTTCTCCTTTCATGCACTGGGAGAAGGCTAATGTAAACATGACCGGATCCTTGTAAATTGGCTTGTAGAAGAGGCTGTTAGCGCACTGCCTGGGGAGCCGGGATGGGGAAGCCTGATCCCGACGCAGCGCGGGCATGTGGGAGGCAGGCAGCTACCAGGTGGCGGTGCGCACTGACGGGAGCCAGGTCACACGCGTCAGCTGTCGGTTCACCACTCCAGCAGTGTTGTGACGCGGGAGACACGGAGGCAAACGCCACGTAACAAGTGGCTGCAGCTTCCCAGTGTGGAGCCCCGGCTGCCGCAGGCCCTGGGCAAAGGGAGGAGGCCACGGGGGCGGGGACGCTCCCCCGGGCACCACACCCAGCCCTGCCCCCACGGGGTGTGCAAGGCAAGTGACCCATGTTTCTAGAAACCAGTTTGGACCAGGGATTAAGAAACCAGGTTCTCCTCTGAGATCACCCGCAAAGGAGACTCACTTAAGCTTCCTGGTAGCCGCAATTTCTGGTTTTCTGCTATGCCCAGAATTCTGTGGTCAGTAGTTTCTTTCCCTGTAACTAATCATAGGGCAGGTGAGAGTTGAGCCGTTAGGAGTTACCAGATGTCTGGGTCCCTCTGCCGGCTGGATTTTCCCTAAATCCCGCTGACTCCACCGGCTTCTGTGTCCACAAGAGAGGCAGGATGCGCTCCAGCGCAAATGCACGCGCACACCACGTTTCGTCACCGATTGGGACTCTGATCCGTGTCCCCGTCTCCTGCGTGCTGAGCGAGGGCACAAAGCCGAGGCACAGACACCTTCCCCGCTCCCTGGCGGTGCAGCCGGGCAGGTCTCGCAGGCCACGCCGCCCTTGCCCCTGCGCCTCGCTGGGGACGCTCGACCCCCTGCGCCCCTGGGCTTACGTACCACGTGGCGCCCGCTGAGGAAAGGCCCAGCGCCCCTGCGGAGAGGACAGAGGGACGGGGACACGTGGCGAGATGGAGAGAGGATGCCACAGGGCGACGCCGGCCCACATTTGAGTTTCTCTCGAAGCATCCGTGCTGAAGAATGGGGCTGCCAAGAGCGAAATGGTGACAAGCGAAATGGTTGTCTAAAAAGTCAAGAGGGCGGTGGTGATCTGAAGGAGGCGATGGGCTCAGGTGGCTTCACATGCCCCTTCCCTGTCGCCTGCGGAACACGGGCAAATCGTGTGAACTCCTACTTCCCTCCAGGTCCGTGGTGCAAGGCTGATGGTAGCGGTACTGCGGGTCACTTACTCAGCCAGTCCTTGGGCGTCTTGGGTTCTCCTGCTCCTCCCCTGGGAGGTACCAGGTGGCTGAGAGGGTGAGTTCCCTGGTTTCTGAGAGTTTCCCTTCTGCACCTGAGACTCAGAGAAATCAAACCAGATCTGCTCCAAGTCTGAGAAGGAAACAGGCTGGTGGCAGCTGGGCAGAGGAAGGGCCGCGCTCCTGGGGCAGGAGGGCAGTTCCCGCTCACAGCCCGCTGAGCAACCCCGTCCTTCCCATTAGGGACGGAGGTGACAAGGTCGAGGGGTGCGTGGGGAGCCGGGAGGCTCAGGCGGTTTGGGGAAGGTCTGGTCCAGGCTGGCTCTGGGGAGAGGGAGAGCTGTGCTTGACAGCGAGCGCCACTGCCTGGGTTTCATCCAGAAGGATGGTGCCAGAGTCGGGGGCAGAGTCTGAGCGAGAGGGAGTGGGGAGGACGCTGGCCGGAGGGACAAGGACGTGCAGATGCCCAACCCCCCGCGTCCCCCCAAGGTGCGGCTGACAGAGGAGGTGCGGTCTGCAGGGAAGGCCTGAGGGAGGGGCTGACTTGAAGGATGGCAGGGGCTCCGAGGACTCCGTGGAAAACTGTGCCACGGCCCTCGGCAGAGTAAATACTTGACCTGCGGTGGACGTGACGTGTCCTCCCAGGGACTGGGCTGGGGCCACCCACCCCACCGCCCAGAGGGCACCGAGGGTACTGTGGGCTTCAGGGCCCTCTTTGCTGTTTGAAAATTAATATTCTTCTCATTCTAAGGCATGATCAACAAAGACATCATAAAAATAAAGAGGAAGCTTTTTGAAGATCGTAAAAATGAAGAATAAATTGAATTCACTTATGCTGTAGATATAATTCTCTTGTTGCACTTTTGAGAATATCAGTCTCTGGTGCTGGCATATCAGAACAAAGGAATTCTGAATATATTAATACAAATATATATATTCTGATCAGACTTCAGTTCTTAGGTATTTATGAGCATAATTATCGTCGGAGCAACAGAGACAACGTCTCTCTGTACTTGAAGCTCCTTCAGACGCTCCTGACACTTGTGCACAAAGACTTATTGGGGGAGCTTTAAAGTCATTAATTTTATGACTAATTAAAATAAATATCTAAAGCATAATGTATTGTTGTTTACATCGATCTTTAATATTAAGTATTTAAATTCATTTTATTAATATGTGCAATATTTTGTTTAGATATATAGAGAAAATTGTTGTAATGTACGGTGTAATATAGATTGATAAAACAAAGTCATTATTTTTAGGGTCAGCATGCAGCCATCACGTTGCCCCACATGTTATTTCTTAATTGAATGCTTTATATTGAGATGACAGTGGATTCACATCCAGGTGTGCAAAGTAACAGAGAGCAGTCCCATGTGTCACTTATCCATTGTCCCTGGAGGGGAACATCTGGAGAAACTGTAGGACAATATCACTCCCAGGAAATAATTGACATGGATGCAATCTATCTATCATGTTTGGATTTGCCCAATGTTATATGTACTTTTGTGTGTGTTTAGCTCTATGTGTTAATAATTGTATCATATGTGCAGATTTGTGTATCCACCACGGCAGCCAAGATAACAGCATCCATCAGCACGGGGTCCTGCCCCGCACAACCACACCAGCCCTCTGCCTCCTCCCACCTCCCACACCCTCCAATCCTCAACCCCTGGGCACAGCAGCACTTTTTGTCAAAATATTATAAAAATGGAATTGTAAATTATGCACACTTTTGGGATTTGGCTTTTTTCACCCAATGTAATTTCCTTTAGAATCATACAAGTTGTTGTGTCTGTCAGTAATTCCTGTTTATTGCTGAGTAATATTCCAAGAAATGATGTACTACAATCTGTTGATTCAGTCAGTCACTGAAGGACATCGGGGTTGTTTACAGTTTGGGGGCTGTCACAGCTAGGGCTCCTGTGAACATTCTTGCTCAGTATTTTGTATGAACCTAAGTTTCCCTTCCTCTGGGGTAAATGCCAAGAAATCAATTTCAGTTCTGGCACTTGTGGTAGTTTTTGAAGAGATTGCCAAACCCCTTCCCAGAGTGGCTGTTCTGTCTTTCTGACAGCACTGTATTGGTGACCCATCTGATCAAACCTGGTGTTGTCAGCCTTTTTTCAATTTTAGCCTTTCCAATGGGTGTGTAGTGGCATCTCGTGTGGTTTTAGTTTGCATTTCCCTAATGGCTGATAAGGTAGCACATCTTCTCATGTGCTTATCAACATCTGCATGTCCCCTGGTGAAATGTCCATTTTCAGATTGGATTGTTTTATCACTGCTGCGTTTTGGGAGTTCTGTGTGTATTATAGAAACGTTCTTTGTCAGGTATGTGGTTTGCAAATGTCTCTGCCAGTCCACTGCTCATGTTTTCACCCTCCCAGCAGGGCCTTAAACAGAGCAGAGCTTCTAGCTTTGGTGGCGGCTAATTTACCAGCTTTTCTCTTATGGATTATGCTTTTGGTGTCAAGCTTAATAGTTAGTCCCAGGTGTAGGAGATTTTTCTCCATTGTTTCTTTCCTAAATGTTCTGTATTTTCATTTTTTCTAGTTAAGTCCTATTAAGTTTTCTGTTCAGTCCCATTGAACCATGAACCTACCGATGCGTAGGTACCAGATGTATCCATTGTTGTTGCTATTTACTGAGACTCAGTGTCAGGGAGAATGATTTTCCACTCTCAATGCTTACCTTTATAGATTCTTTTAGCTACCGTAGGGTCTGTGCTTTTCCATGGAAGTTTTAGAATACACTTGTCTAGAGAACATTTGGCTAGGATTCTGGTGGGAATTGCATCGAACCAATCAATCAGTTTGGGGGTAGTTGACTTTTCTCTATGTTGTCTTCTAATCCATGAGCCTGTTGCCTCTATTTATTTAGATCTTTGATTTATTTTCATGAGCATTTGATAACTTTCAGCATCCAGATCCAGTATGTGTTATGTTATATTTATGCCCAAGTGTTTTATTTTCTTTAGAGCAATTATATATGGTAACTGGTCATTTTCATTACCACATATTCATTGTACAAACGGTCTGTCGTTTCTCAAACACTCATGGACCCACCTCACTCAAAGAATTCCGTTTTAAAGTTTAAGTGCATTTTCTTCCCTCGATAAAATCTAGATTTGTTTAAAATGTTTGTTTCCATGTGTGTTTCAAGAGTGCATTAAGGGAAAAGCAAAGAAAGAGGGAAAGGGCACTGATCCAGCCCTCCCTCCTTGTCACACCCGCTGACAGGGCTGGTTTCTCGCGAGGCGGTGTGGACGGGTGTCCCTGGCAGCTAAGAAGGCTGCAGCATGGCACGTCCAGTGAAGCATGCTCTCTGGGGACACCGGGCACCTCCCTGGGTAGGGAGAGGTGGACACAGAGAGCTGTGGGTGCAGCAGGCACCTAGGACAAAGTCTGCAGACCACGCAGGCTCCTGGGAGATGTGCTTCCGGAACAGGGAGGTGTATTTTAGCAGCCTGGAAGTGAGTGGAAGAGTGGCTTGTTTGGGAAACTTCCTGGAACACAGATGAGGCACGAGGATGCGGCGGGGCAGAGGGCGGTTGGTGAGGGGTGACTGCACCAGGTGGGGGTGTGTGCAGGAAAGCGGGCCCCCAACGTGTCCTGGCCTTCATCCCTGAGACCTGTGAACTTGGTGGGGGCTGAAGGTGCAGCCGGAACCTTCAGGTGGCCAATCAGCTGCCTGTCAAGCAGGGACATTGTCCTGGATTCTCAGTGGGCTCAACGTAATCACGAGTCCTGAGATGCCGGAGAGGGAGGCAGACGGGACAGGATTTCAGAGACTCGACAGGTCTCTGCTGGCTTTGTGGATGGAGGAAAGGCCAGAAGAGGAATGCAGGTGGCCACCGGCAGGTGGAAAAGGCAGGAAGAGTGTCCTCCCCTGCAGCCCCCGGAGAGGAGTCCAGTCCTGCAAACACCTTGACTTCAGTCCAGGGAGACTCGTTTGACCTCTGGCCTCCAGGACTGTAAGATAAGGCATTACACCGTCTTAAGCCACTCAGTTCATGGAGACTGTCACGGCAACAACAGGAGACGGACAGGCGTGCCCTTGGAAGGGGTGTCGTGGAGGGCATTTCCATGGAAATGGCCCTGTAGGACAGGGAGGTGGGTGACAGCCTGGAGCCCAGGCCAGAGACTGCAGGGACCTGAGCAGAGGCAGGTGGCTGCCCTGTGAGGGCTGGGCCGTGGGGACGGGGACAGCAGGCCAGCCTGTTGGGTCAGGGAGCCTGCCAGAGGCAGGGCAAGGTGTGGAAAGGACGGGCAGCCAGTGCCATGGAGGAGCCGGCTTTGCGTGGGACGGCGGTGACGAGGGCAGGGAGGACAGTGGGGTTTGCAGGTGAGACCTGCACGGTGGCTCTGGGCGTTTGCGGGCAACGTGCACCGCGCGGCCCACGGCGTGGGAAGGATCTGGGGCTACAGACGAAAGTTCAGGAGTCATCAGCATATAAATGATAATTGGAGCTTCACCAAGGGATGGAGGAAGAAGGTGCTAATAAAACAATGAAATGGCAAAGTAGAGGAGGAGCAGAAGGTAATGGGAGAGGAACAGAAGGTTATAATAAGAGGAACAGTGATGGGAAGAACCCCACAGGGAAAGGAAGGGGAACATAACGAAAGTAAGTAAACAGAGAGAGAGAGAGAGTGGGGAGGTGATGCTGTCACTGCCAGCTGGGTCCACGTACCTCCCGCACACTGCGGCAGGCAGAGCCACGGCAGCCTCTTCGGGGGGCAACCGCGCCCCTCCCCGCCCCCTGCAGGGTGGTCTCCGGTGGTCTGAGCAGAGCTGGGCGTGGCACTCGCCCAGAGCCCTGGGAGGATGAGGTGAAGTGAAGGCTCCGCACAGACCTGATCCGACGGCGCATGGGCTCCCGTGGTCTCACCCCGCCGGCATCCTTCCTGCTTCCTCCTTTGTCATCGCTGCTGACCAGGGCTCCCGGCTGCAGCTGCTAACTCCCCGAGCCCTCTCTTTTATGCTGCTCTTTAAAGAAGATGCTCTTGAAGACAGTACCTCAGGAGGGATTTTGCTCTTGCAAAGGGAAGCAGGACAGTGACTCGATCCCTCACGCTGAAGGTGTCCACACGGCCGTGATCACACTGCCCAGCGTGGCCAAGGGACTCCGCTGCCCCACACTTCCTGGCCGACCTCCCGTGGGTTCCGGGGCAGATCACGATGAATTAAAACCTGCGAAGCTCTCGGAACCAGGAAGGACAAACTCCACAGTGGTTCGGCGGGGCGGGAGCTGGCTCTCCCTCAGTGCACGGAGCCAACTGTCACATTTTCAGGAATTCTGTGAGCCAGTTGACATCATGTTGGTAGCTTGAAATCAGCCACAGTGGGAAACTGGCAAACAGCACAAACTGGGCATTTTGTTTTTGTTTTCATTTTTGAAGAAGCAGTTGGCAAACATTTACCAGCATACCACTGAATCATCTTTTGAATCTTTTAATGGTGACTTTTTTTTTTTTAAATCAAAATGTAGAGTCTTTTTATCTCATTATTTGACTTACCATAATTATTGGGATTTATATCTGTTAGTTAACATATTCCACCAGACCTTACTACCACCAAGCTTTTATCATCCTCAGATTGGATGAGGCCATTTGTTTTAGGTATAAAATCTTCTACAATTCAGTGACAAAATATTGCAAGGGGCGGACTACAGACAGAGCCTGAACAGAAATGGAACAGCAGAGAAGAAACACCGCAGGGCCCTGGGCGGTGGACACAGGACAGTGTCGTGCGCACGCAGAGGTGGGGACCCCAGAGGGGGCCCAGCAGAAGGCCGGGAGGACAGCGTAGGACCGAGGGAGCCCCGAGGCACAGCCCGGCCTGGCGCAGGAGCATCTGCTGGGGACGCCACAGCCTCCCCGGAGCCCTTGGCGTGAACGCCTGCCTGGCTGTTGCTGCCACTTGCAGACGATTCTCCGTCCCCTGGTGTCCCTGTGTCCCCCTCTCGGCTCAGACACCAGGCGTAAGCTGGACTCACGTTGCTGGGATCACAGAAAGTGAATTAACTGGCCGCTCGTCTCCATTTCCTAACTTGGTCCTCCCTCCGGGAATTCCTGAAATGCTAGTCAAGAGAAGAGAAGACAGTAGTCAAAACAAAACAAAACAAAAAACAACAACTTGAAATGACAGCTGTGGCACACGTATGACACATACGCTATTCCTCACACTTGCCACTGAAGGCTCCTACTTAATAAAACTCTGTTATCACTCCTGTAACAAAAATGTAATACTCCATTTCCTTCTTGAAATAAAAGAATCCAAACTGTTGTCAGTGACTCTTCCTGGCCTTAAGCTCTTCTCCCCGGCATGTTGCAGTTTGATCTCGATAGTCCACAAATCACCAAGTAAAAGGCAAGGTCAACCATCCCATACAAAACAGTGAAGGAAAGAAAGTGAAAAAGATAAAACAGCAAAAAAATTAAGTTAAATTTAAAAAAACAGATGGGAACTTTTCCTGGAAAGAAAGCATCCGGGGATGGATGGGGCCCGGTGCTGGGATGCGGGACGGGAGGGTGGAGTCTCAGACGGCAGGTGGTGTCCTCAGGACAGCACAGGGCCACCAGCCCCTTTGGCATGTCCACTTCTGCTGCCTAAAACTCAGCCCCGACCACGGAGGAGAAGCTGAGGGTGGCCTAGGGCGGCACACGCACAGCGGCAGAGCGGACGCGGCGTCAGAGCCCGGGTTGCAGACTGGCCTGAAGGAGACAGGGAACGACATCTCCTCTCTAGCCGGAGGGGCAGGTGAGGGGCGTCACACGCCGCAGAGAGTTCCAGTAAATTCAGGGCATAAAACAAGCCCTGGACTGAATTCTCAAGTACAGCGAGTCGTGGGCTTGACCGAGGGCTCTGGTGGAACCGTGGCGTGGATTTGCCTCGCGAGATTTAGGCTGAGAATGCAGGTGGCAGGTGACGTCCCAGGAGAACACGGTGGGGGCTGCGTGTGCCCACGCACTGGAGACACAGGTCCTCAGGCCGGGGTTTGGTGACACAGGCGTGGACCACGCGTCCGGGCAGATGTGTCCCGGCGAGGAGGAGAGGACGTGGGCAGTAACCACAGGAGGCTGGCAGTGAGCCTGGCTTCGCGGACACCTCGAGCTCAGGGCAGAGGGCAGAGGAGACGGGTCCCCCGGAGCCGGGCGAGGCCGCCCGTGTCAGAACAGAGCAGCAGACGGCACCGCCGGGAAGACAGAGACGTGTCTCCTCTTATCTGAGATCCTTCATAACTCGCTGGAGACAAAATAGAAATATTCATTTTAAATAGATAGTTTTTCCTGCCATTAGCCTCAATTGGTGAATATATGCTATTTTCAAAATCACCAGAAAGTATTTTACAAATATCTTCAGTTACCCGGATTCAAATATCCTCAGTGTCTTCACATAGAATCCAAAATGCCTATTTCCCAGAGAAGCGACTGTCTTACTTAAATATATTCTGCTGTTTAGAGTTGTAAGCAATTTAGGTGAACCAGAAACACATTCCACACTGAGACTCCAAGAATCTCTGTTCACAGTTATTTCTGTCTCTGGTGAGTTATTTAAAAGAACTGTGCATGTAATTATACTGTTTTTATCAAAACTATTTGAACATTTTATGACATTAATTACAGTTTGTGGTTATCAGAGTAATGTGACTGTAACACGTGGCAGGACACTCCGTGGGGCGCAGGCACCCATTGAGGGTGTCTTTAGAGGCTCACAGTTTTTATCTCATTTTGGATGCATGTCTTAAAAATGCTCTTATATTGATACAGTGGTGCTGTTAGAAATAGCCTTGTGGTGTCATTGGCCACAGTTGCTGGAACGGGAGACGACTTGAACAGCATCAAACCGTGTCCTTTCCGTGCCCAGGCTGGCAGCCACGTAATCTCTGCACGCTCGGACGTGCTTGTGTAGAGGGAGTTACCAACTCTTTGGCCAAGGTTCAGAAAACAGTGGAGGAAAAACAGACACAGAACTGTTTATAAAATTTTGATACGAGGGACCACACTTGGATGTACACGTAGGAAGCATATCAACTTTTAATCCTGAGAGAGGAGAATGGATTTGATTCTTTTTGTCAAACTTATAGAGTGAGTTTCTTTCTTAAAACCCATTTGGAGGACAAAAATGGCCCCACTCTGTGCCTATTTTTTAAGAAAAAGTCATGATGTAAGTACATACTGTTTTTATTATGGTTTGTAAAAACACTTTCATTTCTGCTCATAATGAAAAAAAAAAAAAAAAAAAAAACCAGAGGCATTCCAGAATCCCTCCTCCCCAAGCCTGATGAAAACTTAAAATCACTGTCAGGTGTCAGAATTCGAGCCCCAGAGCAGTGCGGCCGGTGTGGGCTGGCATCGACGCTGGCTCCTGGTAGCCGACAGGGGACAAAGCTTTGCTGCTCCAAGAAGGCAGCACCTGTTGCCACTTAAGACCCCACAGTAAGTCCTGAGAATTCCATGTCAATATTGGTGTGGCAGATGGAAAAGTCTAATTGATTTAAAAATATATTGTCCCCTAAAATAAGCAGAACGGGATTCCAAAATTAAGAAGGTTCAACAATGGCAATGCAATGAATTTGATTCTTGTAAAACAGCTTAATGTCATTCAGGACCAGATTTAATCTCGGGTGTTAATCAGACTGAAGTTCAGGACTTGATGTTTGACCCAGACAGACCTCTCTCCCCATACGGAGAAGGGCTCGGTTCCTGCACCCGGCTCCACCTTCCATGATCCCCACCGGCAGCTGAGCGCCACTCAGCGCCGAGTCCTGGATGGTGAGATTGCACCTGTGAGAAGACGTGCTTGGAGGAGTTTCCAGTTCTGCAGGAGAAACGCACAGTACACGGGGCATCACGGCTCACCACGTGAGCTGCTATCGACTTCCCAGATAATTAAAGGGAAAACAGGAGTAGGGGTGAGGATGGAGGGGTTCCCTGAAAAGGGAGTGGTGAAGAACTGAGAGGAAAGTCATGGTGTAGCCAAGGAACAATAAATATTCTGATGTATGTGCTGCATTCAGGAGGAGAGTCAATGAGAACTGTCTGGAAGTCAGTGAGCATCTAACTTTCATCACATGATGAAACGTGTTTAATTAAGGCATGCCCCTCCCCCCCCAAAAAAAAGGAAAAGAGAAAGAAAAGGAAAAAGGATCGATTTATATTTCACTAGCCTCACTTCTGCTGTATTGTGAATATCTCACTGGGCAACAGTAGGAATATTTTTATTCCGCAGCCATAACGAGTGTGGTGCCAATGTTGTCAAGAGTGACAGGTGACAAGGGAAAGCCCCAGAAGTTGTGGTTACATCAGTGAAATTGACATCCACCAGCTTCCCTCCCCACCAAAACATCTCCTAAATACATATATATATACTATATATATATATATATATCATTGATAAGTGTCCAGTGGTTTACCTTCTGTGGCTGTTTGTGTGAAGGAGGCCTGCTTTCGCCAGAACCACAGAGAATTCTCAGATTATTTGTGTCTGGGGTTTATGCAAGACCCACTGAAGAGTCATAGATATGGTTCTGATCATAGAAATTCAAAATAGTTTGGGGAAAAAATTGCCTCCCTCTTTCCTTTCTTTTCTTCCCACTGAGCAAACAAAAACACCTGATGAACACATTTTTTAAAAACAGCAAAGATTGTATCAATTGGAAAGAATTTGAACTCAAGGCTAGAGTTTATTCCAATTGTTGCCCTGCAAACAGCTTTCCAGTTCCTTAGACGATGCTGTTACAACCACCCATTAAAACAGAGAATACACAACCGGGGTGACTCGAGTCGCGTCCAGCAAGCGCCCGCTCCCCCCTGAGCTGTCATTTGGGACACACGAGCTTCAAACAGACAGACTTTCACAGGATCGTCTGAAGAACGAAGAGGATGACTCACAGGAACAGAAATCTGGCCTGGGCACACAGCACCCAGTCAGGCAGGACGCGGAATCTCAGGTTCCACAGGCCAAGCCCCGCCCGGCAGACACCGCCCCCGCCAAGAAGACTGAGCATCTTAACTCAGCGGCAGGGGCTGGTGACTGACCCCTCCCTGGAAGGAAGCCCTCCAGCTCTCTTAAACCCTCCCTATTGAAGCCTAAACCCATTTCCTCTTTTCCTATCCTCAGGGTAGAGAGGGAACAGCTGGTCCCCACCCTCCACACAATAGCCCTTCACCACCCTGAAGACGGTTATTAGGTCAGCTTCCCTTCTCCAGGCTAAATAATCACAGATCCTTTAATCTTCCTTCATGGGTCCTATTTTCTGAGTCTTTAATCGTTTCTGCTGCTCTCAACTGAATCCCTTTCAGCTTCTTAAGTCCTGGTGAGCCACCTCCTCGGAGGCCGGCTGGGCGCTGGGAGCCGGGCAGCCATGGCACCGTGGTCCTGTCTCAGAGAATCATGCCCTGGTGCTACGGTCAAATGACTTTAAAAGCCTTTCCACATTCCTTCTGATATGAAGCAAACAGTGCAAATAATCACCTCCTCCCCAACACAAAATAAAATACTAACCATAGTAATGATAATTAAAAAATGATGAAACAAAAACAAGATATTGGGACACATGTCAACTTTTTAAAGCCATAAATATGGCAGTTGGAATAAGAAGTAATTAGCGTTTGGATTGGATAATATCTCCCCTGTGATGTTTTAATAATTAACTAGGTTCCTGTATCAATCTTTTTTTTTTTAATTCCCAAACTGTTTTGTTGAATTCTTTCAGAATAGGGTCTAGGTCCTTTCCTGCCCAAGTTCATCACTTTAATTTCTGCAACAGGGGTCACAAGCTGAGCTGCAGGTGAGCGTCACCTGAGCACCGCCCGGCAAGCCCCCGAGAGTCTGGCTGGATCAGCGTGGCTGTGGCCCGGGCTCTGGCGTGTTTGCAGAGCTCCTGGGAGAAAACAAAGTGCAGCAAGGATGAAACCACAGCCCCAAACTGCTCCCATCCGCCTCCCACGTGTCTGCGCCCCGGACGGCCCACACTCCACTGGGCTGCATCGCACACTTCCTCCGACCATTTAGTTAAATTTCATGGTCGTGATTAAATCTGCTACTATTCTCTATGGTGTTATCTGCTGCTCCCAGCTTGGTTTCATTGTACACTTAATGAACATACTTTCCATCCTATCATTCAGAAAATTGATGAAAGTGCTTAAACAGCATTGAACCCAAGATTTTCCTCAGGGAAACACCACCTGTTTGTTCTCTCACATTGACTTTGAGCCATTGGTATGTAAGCTCCAAGTACAGCCTCCGAGTATTATTGCTTATGATTTAGGAAGTCCTTGCCTCACATGTTGATAAGAATTTCACGTACAATAAACACAAACATCCCAGGAAACAATAGAAAGTTGGAGTAAAGTTTCATTTTTACTATAGCCTAAGTGGGACATTGCTTATCTATCTGGTTAAAATTAGCCTGTTGATTTTCTTTATTAATTAGCTACTTAGAAAGGCAGTTAATGCTATTTCTGAGAAAGGAATAAACTTCTTCAAGCAAATCATATAATATTTCACTCACATGGTTAAAAAAATATTTAAAATATGTTTAAATGTAAAACATAGCCCAAACATATTACAGCTTCAGTTAAATTTCAGAATATATTTTCAAACTCAAGATAGCTTAGTGCTGTATACTTCACTAATAAGAGATAAAATGACGGAAATTTTAAAAATCCAAATCTAAACATGCTTGTAGATTTATTCAATGACTATCCATTGACCACCTGCTATGTGCCCAAACCATCAATAAAAATGAGCTATGGGCTTTTTCATGCCCATATCTGCACTTTATTCATGGATGGCCCCAGTCTTGGGCAAGGACGCTGTGTCATGTCCAGACAGAGCATCAGGTCCTCCTAAGACACTGTGTTTCCTAAACAGAGACAGAGGGAAGTAATTTTTCCCAAAGAATGACACAAACCTTTAGATTCAGAAGTTGGGATATATGATTGGCTTCAACCACTTTAAACTATCTCAGTCTTTTGTTATAGCTATTAATCAAAGAGAGCCAGAAGGAAATGCTATCTTCTGATGAAGAGATCTCTCTTTTTTTGTCTTTATTTTAAAAACATATTCCTAGTTTTGCCATAAACATTTGAGTGCAGATGTCTTTATTATAGAATATTGCAAGGATGTGGAAACAACCCAAGTGCCCATCAATCCGTGGGTGGATTAATAAAATATGGTATATGTATACAATGGAATACTACTCAATTACAAAAACAATGGTGATCTAGCACCTCTTATATTTTCCTGGATAGAGTTGAGCCCATCCTCCGCAGTGAGGTATCGCAAGATCGGAAGAACAGGCACCACTGGTACTCACCATCACACTGGTGCTGACTGATCAACTCTAAGGTGCTCACACAGTAGTAATATTCTTTGGGGGTAGGGGTGGGGGTGGGCAAACTCACAACTAATGGACTTGGTGAGTGTTGTAGGAGGGAAGGGCACGTCTCAAATCATGGTTGGGATGTGGCAAAGTCATAACATGTAACCAAAATATTTGTACCCCCATAATTTCCTGAATTAAAAAAAAAAAAACATGTTTCTAGTTTTATCATCAAAGTGATACAAAGATGGAGGACTTTTCCTAAACAGGGAACTGGAGAAATAAAGTCTGTTCTAACCTGTCACCCTGGGTGGGCTTCTTGCCGTTCTTCCTCGTTTAGAAAAGAAATAATGTTGTTTCAAATGTGGCAATTTCCTTTTATTCTTGAAACAAGCAAACTGTAATATGCAAAATAGAACAGGATAAAGGCATAATTACTGCTTTTATTTATTCATACCATATTAATGTAATATAATTATCCAGTAAGCAGCAGAATCTTATGAATATGCAACAATAACAGCAACAAAAAGCTACAAAGTAGTTGTTTTGATGAACACATATGAAACAAATACTTTAAAGGATGGAATTTATGTGTGTTTTAAAATGACAATGGGTCGAAGCTTGACCGCGGAAAGTTCCGCAGCAGTGACCGACCGCGCACAGAGGCAAGGTGGCGGGAGGTCGCCTGCCGCGTTCGCAGAACACGCAGGGGCGGGGCTTTTCTTCCCTCCTCACGTTGTCCCTGAGTGCACGGGGAAGGGACGAGAATAATCCGGCAAATCTCCACAAATGAAGATGGGAAAAAAGGACGCTCCAATGTCTGGCAGCTGGAGGTTCCACCAGACAGGTGGGCCGCGCCCAGGGCGTCTCCCGGGGCTCAAACCTGTGACTGCAGACAGGTCCTGTCTGCTCAGAGCACCTGCGCCAGCGAAGCCCGAAGGCAGCGCAGCCTGTGGGCGCGGAGGGCTCCGGCGTGGTGTGCGGTGGGCCAGGAGGACCCCGGACCGCAGTGGCTTGCTGCCCTGCAGGAGAGCCCAGCTCCAGGACGGGCCCAAAGCGGGGAGGAGCGTCCAGGCGTCGCCTGCCCTTCTGGGAGCTCAGAAAACAACGTGGACTCCCAGGTCCCGCCTGGACACAGGTTTTCAGGTCTGATCAGGCTGGGCAGCCTGTGTGTCACCAGCTCACAAGACTCACTCCACTGTGTGCTTCCCGCCCCAAATCAAAGTGGAACTGGAATTGGAAGAACAGGCACCACTGGTACTCACCATCACACTGGTGCTGACTGATCAACTCTAAGGTGACAGCAGAGCTGGGCCTCAAAGGTGGACGCAGTACAGTGACACGCGGTACAGTGACACGCGGTAAGGTGACACGCGCTGTCACTGAGCCCTGCTACCAGCATCGTGTGATCACTGCTCGCGTTGTACCTAATCCCGAAATAGCTTTGCGAACATCGTGCATTATTTGCCTTCCTGTTACAAATGAGGAAACAGAATTGCAGAAAGATTAAATTATGTCCCCAGATCGAATCCCCAGGAGCTAGTAAGAGACATTCGTTCATTCATCCTTTCATCCCATAACTGCTGACTAAGAAGTTGCCACGTGCTGGGTAGTGACAGCGATGAGAACGGAAGACAGTTCCATCCTCACTGCTCCGACAGTCTGAAGGAAGAGGCAGCATGAAACTTAACTACGGAAGTATGTAGAGTGATAGCATCACCAGGCCCGAGATAAAGGACAACTAGGAAAGCCGTCCATGGGTGACGCCAGGGTGGCGGATAGGGAACATCCAGGCAAAAGGTAGAGAAGCTCACTCCAGGAGGAGGAAATAGCTTGTGCCAGGATCCGGGGCGTGGGAATGTCACACGTCTGGACTGTGGACAGAGGGAAGCCGGCCTGACCGGGCTGAGCCTGAGAGGCCGGCGAGCCAGGGAGCCGGTTCCTGTTGCCGTGACTTCAGCCACTAACACTTCATCTCACGCGCATAAACACCTGGTTTGGGAGATAGATGGTAAGGCGGGGTGAGCTCAGATCCTCCACTTACACCTGTGGAGCACAAGCAAGATACACATGTTTCGCATGTCTACGTCGTCAAGAATTGTAAGTGTCAAATAAATCCACTCTACCTCCTGCCTCTCCCTGCCAAGCCACCTTTCCCAACACTAAAGGACGGGGCTTCTTGAACGAGGACTCTTAATCCACCACAGACAGAAACTGTGAACACAGAATGAATACATACAAATAATCATCTACACAAATCTGCTACTAAAAGAAAATAGACAATACAAATCAAAACATTCCAGGTGGTTAAAATTTCCTCTCCCAATTTCCTACTTCCCAAAAGAAAAGGAAAAAAAGTGTGATTCAACTACTGTAGATTCAATGAAATATCCTAATAAACATTCTGCAATCTTAAAAAATGAAGTTAAAACTTCAAAAATTAGAAACAAAAATGCATCAGTAAAAGGAAAAAATTGTTGCCTGAACTCAGAAAATAAGAGAAAAATAAAAAAGCATCTCTAAAATGATGACTCAATTATAAGATTATAAGGAAGAATGAATTTAAATAAAAATTTAATAAGAGATATTGAAAAAAGAGCAAGAAAAGCTGAGAGAATAAAATGAGCTTAAAAAAGGTGGCAGGAAGAAAGTGGTTGGTGATACTGACAGGAGCCACTGAAGCAGAGAAGCCACACAGTGGGGTGGAACTAATCCACACGACAGGAACTGAAGACGGTGTCCCAGAAGTAAGGAGAAGACGGATCTGCACATTCAACAGACTTACCAGGTACCTGCAGAAATGGCCCAGGAAGATCTTGAAGATGTGCCCTGTTAAAACTATTACATTAGATTTTAAAGATAAAAATGTCCCTTGGGCTTCAAGGCAGAAGACCATACACCTTCCAAAGGCAGGAGAATTAGGTCGACATCAGGCTTATCAAAAGCAACATGCAAACAAAATAATAATAATAATAACAACAACAATGCACTGTTTTTAGGAAAATCAAGAAAAAAGAGTGGGATGAGAATTTTGTAATCAGCCAAGCTGTCAGGTGAGGGTGAAGGCTGTAGAGAAACTGTGTTAAACATGCCAAGCTCAGAGCCCATGAGGAACCCAAACCCGCATCAGCCACCCCTAGAGGCTGCACTTCCTTCATCCGAGAGAGGACTGCAGAGCAGAAAAGTTCTGCAGCAAGAAACGAACATAATTAACTGTATGCAGAGGACTAATATGAGGAGGAGAAAAGGATGAATTAATAATGTATAAATACTCTGACAAAGTAGAATAATGCAACAACTAAAACTTGAAAGAGGAAAGGAAGAAAGAAGAGTAGAATAAATTCATTGTTGTTTAGGTATCAGTTGGAAGTCAAAGAATATCATCAAAATATAAAAAAATTTAAACAAAGTTTGATCAAGAAAACAGGGAATGGAGGCTTTAAGAAGGCATAAGTACAAAGGTAACCATGCAAACAAAAATTCAAACTTTCCTAAATACTACAGTAAGTGTGAAGCATAAAGGGAAAATATGCATTTCACACAGAGAAAGAAGATAGCAAAAATAGCATATTATCCATAGCAATATTGAAATAAATATTATGACAAAGTTGAGACAAAATATATCAGGCATATCACTAAATGTAAATGAGTTTCAATCACCTATTAAAAGAAAATGACACTAAAATCTGACTAAAAGAGTAATCATATATAAGACATGTGTGTGGGGGGTGCATATGTACGCATCCTATATGTATGTGTGATCATATATAAATACATGATTGAACATACACACACACACATCTATAATAAAGTAAATAAGAAACCTAGAATAAAGGAAGAAGCAAAGATATACCATTAGGTGAAAATAGTAAGAATGCAGAGGTTACAATACTAGTATCAATCAAAATATTATCTAAGCCTAAAAGCATTAGTGTGGCAAGGAACTCTTTTAATTCAAAAAGACATAATTCACATTGAAGAGATTACAAATATAACTATTTATGTACCAAATAATATAGCAAATACCTTTATAAAGAAGAAACAAGGGAAATGCAAAGAAAAATGATACTGATAGGAGATTTTAACACTGCCCTGAGTATAGGGCAGATCAAGGGAACAAAAAGTGTTCTTGCAAGGACATTATTAAGTTGCATTATAAAAAGTAATATCAAATTACTTTTAAAAAGGGCTTTCATTTAGAAGGTTAGAGGAAAAGAACCTTCTAAAATTACTCTTGAATAAAAGGAGAAATACAAACTATAGTATGGAATTTATAAAAAATGATGATGAAACATCAAAAATCCCACACTATGGAACACACTTAAAGCCATGACCATGAGAAAAGTCATAGCTTTGTGCATTTACATCAGTGTAAAGTGAAAACAAATTAAATAAATGAATTAGATTTCCAACTCAAAAAGCTGAGAAAAAATTCAAAAGAAAGTATATGAAATAAAATCATAAAAATAAAAGTAGAAATTACTGAGATAGAAAATACAAAAAGTTTGTTCAATAAATCTAAATTTCTTTTTTTAAAATAAGAAATCACACAACCCATTAACTACCAATTTAATCGATGGAAAGAGAGAAACTGAAAGTTTGCTTACTAAGAAATGTCAAAGGGAACTACAACAGAACAAAATAATGACATTACTTAAAAATCTCTCTTGCAAATAATTACAAAATATCAGACAAAATGAATACTTTTCTAAAAGAAGTGTGCACTAAAACTGACCCTTAGCAGTTTTAATTCCTTCAACTTTCCTTTGCTGTCACAACCTCACTGTCTGGCACTAGAGGCCCAGCTTTGGGCCGATCTTGGCTTTTCAACATTTCTTTGCCACTAAGCTTGAGCGTTTCTAGCTGTTGATTTAAAATGAGAGGCCTGTGACTGTCCTATGCACTTGGACACTTCAAGGCCATTGTAGGGTCACTAACTGGCCTAATTTCAACACTGCGGTGTCTCAGGGAAGAGGCCCCCGAGAAGTGGGAGAGAGACGGGAAACTGCCATCCGCAGAGCAAGCAGCCAGAGCACACGTGATGTTTGTATGAGCACAGCTCATGCATCCCCAAAGCAATTACAATAGCAAAATCAAAGATTATTGTTCCCAGATCACTATGTATAGTAGCAATGAAAAAGCTTGAAATATTGCAAGAATTACCAAAATGTGACGCAGAGACACAGAGAGAACGAATGCTGTTGGAAAAATGGTGCCGGTGCCCTGTTCAAACAGGGGTCGCACAAACCTTCAGTTTATAAAAAGTGAAATATCTGCAAAACACAATACAATGAGTATCGTGAGCAAAACACGATACATGAGGTTGTCCTGTACAATAAAGTAGCACATCAGCTAGCGGGGGCAGCGTGGCTTTTGCTGTGACTCACTTTTCTTTTTAATCCATGGTTCTTGGTCAACTGGGCCATTCAGAAGCAGATCAATGTAGATCAATGCTTCACACTCCACACAAGAGTTAAGTTGAAATTGATAAGGAATCTAAGTGTAAAAATAACATCATAAAAACAACAGAGGGAAACACAAGTGAATTTCTCTATTGCCTAATGGTGAGGAAAGGTCTTCCAACTGTGCATCACAATGTATCAATAAATGGGTCAAAAAATACTAATACATTTGGCTAAAATAAAAGAGAGAAAAAAAACAGCAAGAAACAAAACATCTGCTTGAGAAAATGCCTTTAGAGTTGTGTGTGTGTGTGTGTATGTGTGTTTTGGCAGGGGGTGTTCAAAGACAAATGACAAACTGGAAGAAAGTCTTTGCAGCATACCTCCCAAAGGGCTGAAGTCCCTGGTGCACAAAGAACTCCAGGTAACTCCAGGCCCAGAGTGTGAACATTGACAAAATAGCACAGATTCTGAAAAAGTGTGAAAATGGAATCCACGAGAATAAATGAACCCTCTCTAGCCCACTATTGAAAAGCACTATGTCTACTATATGAAAATCAATGAACATGAATGTGTATCAGATCACAGATTGTACAGTGAGGTTGTGATGTAGCTTAGGCCTACCTGACTCTGCCAGCCAAGAGCAACGAAAACTTTCACTCTGCCCTGGTCTTTCATGCACCTGCCCCTCTCCCGCCCTCCACCACTTTAATCTCTGTTTTAATTCCGGGTCACCTGCAACGCTCCTGGTGCTCCGCATTTTTCCATTTCCCGAAATAACCTTCACTATAAGGAGCAGGGTTTTATTTTAGAAATTTGTAAACTTTGCAGAGAAGTCTTGATCTTTCTACATGCAGTTACCCTGTGAGCATGAAGACATTTTCAACCAGCAATTATTTCTGTAACCCTAATGATTCCAGTCACTTATCTGTAAACACAAGCGTTTCCCAGTGCAGAAGTGTGTGGCCAGCTCTTCTTCCTGGCACCCCCGCAGGTGCCTGTTCACGCCCTGCCCACCTGAGTGTGGCTGCTCCGTGGAGAAGACACACACAGGAGAAAAACAAAACAAAATCAAAGAAAATCAACCTCGTGGCTGATTTGTTTTTCTGTGTTTAGAAGAGTAAAAAGATGCACATGGTTCCACCATCAAGAGATTTCTCAATATTAAAATACTGGTATATTTGTTTTTCTACAAATATGATTTCACAAAATCTAGATTCATCTAATACAATAACAGTATTTTTCCAGATATTCATAAAGAATATATGTTTTAATGGCTGTATACTATTTCCCCTAGTAGATATGTTACAATTAATTTCATCATTCCTTTGTTGGCATAAAAATTGTTTTCAGTTTCTTTCTGTCGCAAATGTGCTGTGATTAAAATTTTTGTACATGAATTTTTGCATTGTTTATCTGAGTCGTCCCTTGGGGAGAAGGACATGGTGACCACATCGAAAGGTTTTAAGGAACAGTCCCAAATGGCCCTCCAGGAAATCTTGAAAATTGAATACAATCCTTCCCCGGTTTTGAGATGATTGTTCATTTAACTATAACCTTGTCAACATTGGTATTATAATTTGTTTAAATTCCAGCCAATTTTATTGGTAAACGAAGACGATGCCTTGGAGTAGCTGCCATTTGCTTATTAGATTCGGGCTTTTTCTCTGGGTCAATGGCTATGTGGTTTGTGCTCCTTCTCCTGGCATTGCCTGTTAATGTCTTTTACCCACTTTTTAAAAATCACAATGATTTGCAGGAGCTTTTTAAAGCTATGTGAATAGTAACCCTTTGTCTGTGCATAATTTGTCTGTAAGATTTAAATTTTACTTATGGTGTTCACGACAGCAGTAATGTTTATAACAGCTGCCATGCATGTGTCTTCTTTGCTTTGCAGTCTCCTCTACATGGATTGTTATTTAAAGTGTGTTTTCCTACGTATCTGCAAACCAAATGTTTGTTCTTTTTCTGTATGATACCATTTTTCACCTTCAGTCTTTAATCTGCACTGCATCAGTTTACACTGATGTAAATGTGAGAACACAGATGTGAATCATACATGTAAGTCCGCTGGGAAGTAAGGATTGAACTTTATTTTTTTCTTCTAATAGGTAACTAGTTTTATCAGAAATGGTATTGGACCATCATCCTTTTGTGTATTAATCTGCAATAATAATTAGTTTATGGGTACATTGTTTATACAAAATGAGACCAGATTTTGGATTGTCTATTTCCTTTTCATTTACTTGTCTGTCGTTTTGTTATTAGCAGTATTATGCTCTTTTAAATATTGGAATTTTGAATTACTTTTCACACTTTTTCTTATGAAAATGATTAAAATTAATGCATTTGTTGTAGAAAATATAGAAAATACAGAGGCAAAGTAAAGAAAATAAAAACCACCTATAATCTTGCCACTAACAGATAATCATATTTGCACTGTAATTTATAGCCTTTCAGACTTTTTCCCCATATATTCTATTTACTTATGCATTTCTTTTAAGTTGGGTCAGACCCTCTGTGCCCGCATTTTCCTAGTGCGTCGCCTGCTCTGCCGCTGACCCTCCCTCTCCTCGCCCTCCTGCCCCCACCAAGCCCGGCTGGGTCTTTGGGGAAACCACCCCCAGGCTGCAGATGCCAGGGTCTCCGTGCTGTTCCTTCTGATTCTCTGACATTCCATCACCCTTCCTCACCTCCCTGCCCCAGAACGCAGCTCCCAGAACTTTTCCTTGTAACTTTCTGTCCTCTGTGGAGGAAAGTCTTTCTGTGCTGTCAATAGATTGTCTAGTCACTGCGGATGCTGGATCATTGCTTATTAAAAACTTTTCTCATCCCATAAAGTGGTCAACTCCTAGACCGCATAGCTTCTCAAAGCTAAAGAAGAATTGCAAAATGGGCCATAGAGCTTAAGTTATTTTGTTTTCTACTATGAAAAGTCCTAAGATACCTGGGCACAGCAATGTAGCATCCGTAGTTGTACAATGGGGAAATTACTGTAACTCTCATAAAGACACCTTTGAAAGCAAACGCGTTTTCCCTTCAGGAGGTGCCTAGCTCGGAAAGGTCAGGAAGCTCATTTCCTTCTCGTCCCAGGCAGTAAAGGGGACACAGGTACAGCAGACCCACAGTGGGTTTTGCATAGCTGTATGGCGACATCGAGATTGAACTGCAGTTATTTACTATTTATTGGGGGAGAAGATAGTTTATTTGATGTGTCAAGGTCTGTCTCCAGAGACAAAGAGAGAAAGAGAGAGAGAGGGAGGGAGGGAGAACCTCGAAACACATCAACTCTGCAGTGAGCCTACATGGCTAAAGAATTAAATGGGTTATTCCTGTAGCCACCATGTGCACATCACAGTGAATTTAAAACTATCTCAAAAGGAATCCTACTGATCCTACTGGGAGTGTTTAGGTCTACAATTACAGTAAATGAAGATTCAGAATTAGCAAAACCATTTCACTTAATTAGAAACATTAAATAAGTACTACCAAATGTACAGTAGTGTGTGTACTAAAATGAGAAAAATAGCTGACCCGAAAAACATTTTATTTATTTGCTTTTTTATTTGTTTACTTATCTTATGTTTAGAAAACTACTGATATAGTCCCCAACTAAAAGATAAAATAAGATGTTGTTAAGAATAGCAAGTACTTTGTCTTTAAAATATGTGTATATGTACATATCTACAAATATATACAAATATACATATATATGTGTGTCTGTGATTATCTTTTGAAGGTAAAGTACCCTGTAGGAATTAAAGAAAAAATGGTTTTTACAGAGGATGTTAAACAGCTATTTTTAAAATATTTCCTTCTTCTGACATAATTTTCAAAATGTTATTTACCAACTCTGAAGATTTTCAGTGTTAGTCATAATTCCCTGAGTCTGGGTTTAGCAAAGGGCTGACAGAATCTCTAATCAAATTTCCGGAAAGACCGAGGGAGAGGCCGGGGAGAGAAAAGGAGGGAGAGAGAGGAGACATTGATGGTGATGGTCCTTTCACGGAGCTTTCAGACTCCCAGCAAGAAATGTGCTGTTTTCTTCACAATTCTGCACCTATAATGAGAGTATTAGATCTGCCCCTTGAGCATTTGAACTGGAATTTCTCAAATGAAGGAAGTAGCTCAGACACAGCTTTATTTTTAAACACAAATATGTGAAAGTTTTCAAAATGGTAGCATCACGCTTTGTGACCTTAGCAAATCTGCCAAAGGAACCAAATCCCCCATCCGGCACGTGAGGTCTTCGGCAGCACCCGCAGTCTGGAGAGTGATCAGGTACGGTTTGGTATGAGGCATACCTCGATCAGGTTGGCCCCTAATGATCTTCTCTAGGTTATTTTCAATTCCAAATATCACCGAAAACATGGCAATCACTATTTTTCACATGGGGATCAGCTGTGACACTTTGTTGTCATATCTTGATACAAGTGTAAAACAGATGACAATTAACAAAATCCCTAAACAAAACATTTAATTATCCCTATGCTCAATTAAATGATGAAATTATTTTCTTTACTCCTCAGGTCACATTTGCTGTTTTTGGGTGAAGTGTTTGATTAAATAATTGCAAGATGTGACTTTTTAAACGCCTGCATGAGTATTTATCTCCAAGTTCTTAGTAACAATAGTTAAAATTAGAAACTTTCATGACAGCAATTGTTCTACTGGCTGGTATGACAAAAGTCCTACAACAGTATGCCATCTTCCAAATCAGGAAAATTATTCCTATGTAAAATATCTCTATCATACAGATAGAAAGTGAGTATGAAAGAAATGACCTGTGTATAAAAGTTTTTAAAATAATTTCATTTCTGTATTCAAAAGTATACCAAATGTTTTCCTTACCTCCAAGAATATGAAGAATACTGAAGTTATACTTCATGGCCAAAGTGGAAAAGATGAGATGGTTTGGAGATGATTTGTTCTATAATTATGGTGACTGTATTTTCCAAAGCAAAAGGAAGTCACTTCAAGGGACGCGTGCTCTGACATGGGGCAGTGGTTCTGAGCAGGGTGGCCACGCCAATCCACCTGCTCTCGTGAGCAGGGCCACGCTCCCTCGCTGACCCGTGCTCGGTGGCTGGTGCCGTGCAGCAGCAGCGGGTTGAATCGTCGCGGGAGGGGTTGTGACGGAGACCACATGACCTTGAGATGGCATCTGGCCCTGCATGGAAGAAATTTGCCGATTCCTGGTTTTGAGTGGGGGTCGTTCTAAGCAACCAGAAAGAGAGAGTTGCCACGACTGTCTCTTCTCTAATTGTGTTGCCCCAAAGGTAACTCTTGCGAAAAAATACAGTCCAGAAATAAATGTCTTTTTCCTCTGGCAAACATCAAAATAAACTGGCTGCCAATCAATGATGGCGATCTTGTCCGGACCAGAGACTCTCCAACCACTGCCACCGTCCTGAAGCAGACGGGCCTACGGCTGAGTTTTCCACGCAGGGGGGAGGCCCAGAGAAGGTCAGCTGCTTGCTGGGCCCCTGCCTGGTGGTCTAAGACCTGCAGCTCGAGCTTTGCGCCATAGCCAAGCGGGGCACTTGTGCGTGTTTTTCCCCAATTCTTTAAAATATGAAAGAAAACAAAATGGTACTCCTTGATAAAATATGCCCTCAAATTTAATGAGAAGAAAATTAGGATTTTAATTTTCTTTTTCTTGGGCAACGTGCACACTAACCAGGACTTACTCTGCTATCAAATTATGCAGCCGTGAGTTCATGGAGCTGACAGGCCTGCCAAATTTCTACTCTTAACCAAGCCTGCAAGACCAGTACCAAATCCTCACATTTATGAGCGTGTAATGGCTTGTCTGGGCTGCGTCTGCCCACAGGTAGCGCCGAGCTGAGTTCGGGCCAAAGTTTTTAGAGTCTGCACATCTGTGTTTCAACACAACAATCTGACAGTACCAGGGGCTCCGGGCATGCCCGGGGCTGTATTTGTGAGTCCAGCAGCGCAGGAGCCTGGCGGTCACTGGCGCGGTTATCTCCTCCCTCGGTGTGCAGGGCCAGGGATGCCTGTCGCAGACTCTGCAGGTACCAGAGGCCGGTCGGGAGGACAGGATGCTGCTCCACCTGCCGTCTCCATAGGAGTGATGTAAACTGGCCTCTGCCACCCTGCTGATTCTCCAACCCTTCCGATGGAAACCCTGCCATGGTGCCCTTTGAAACTGGCTATTATTTTATTCTTGCTGTTAACAGAACCAAAATGCAGCCAGTTGTGTGTGAGTAGGGACATCCTTTGATACAGAAAACCTTAAACCCTGTATCAACCCTCAGGCTGCCAGAACCAGGAAATCCCCAACACTTCCATTTACATGAAAATGCACTTCCTGGGCCCAAATACCAGCCCATGGGTTAGTTCACTTTCAACATCTCTCTGATTTCCATCTGATTTTGTTTCTGCTCTAAACTTTTATAATCTCAAATTCAATGTTGACGAAAATATGAAGTTAAACAAGTTTTGACTTGGTGATTTAAAACCATGAATGACCTTATTTTTGCCTTTTAAAGAAAATAAGTTGATGAGAAAATATTTAAAAGAATTAGAAAATCAATAATACATAAATTAAAAGAAATAGTTTATGGATTTTAGTGCTGGGATATAATATAGCTTTTTACTATGCATTACATACTTGTATTTGGTTTCTTTACTAGGTACATGTATATTTGCAATTTCAATGTCAATAATACAATGAGTTTCTACTTTTCTTATGAAAAGACTAATTTTTGTTTTGAATGTGTCAGAGATACATTGCTAAATATACATAGCTGCAAAGAAATCGCACGCAGGGAGGGAGGGAGGGGATGGTTACGCCCCGTGCGGTCAGTGTTTTTCTGACTGGCATTGGCCTCATCGTCTGCCACGAACCGGGCTCTGCTACGAGCCCATCGGAAGAGCAAAGCAAACCGATGTTCCTGGGATTGGCACTGAACTCCCTCAGAAGTCTGGGGTTCCTGGTCAAAGGCAGGCAGCAGAAAGGCAGATGCTTTCTTTAAAATGATAGGCTCAGTGGCTCTGACTTGAGAAGATAGTTTTCAGAAACCAAAAGATATGCAGGTTGTGTACATTAAAATGTGTCCACGGTTTTACACATCACAGGAGGACAAGCTTTCCATGCAGCAAACACGGAGCCCATGTTCCTGACGGAAGCCAGCGAGGTCTGACAGGCAGCTTTGGAGACCGTGTTAAGCTTTTCTATCTCAAACAGTAATTGATGGGACTGTTATTATAAAATCAGTGGGAACAGAACTGAGTCTTCTATCTTATCATCACAAAAACGTACTGTTACATATAAAGATTTATGGGTGCATGCTTGAAAATTAGTTCAAGTTTCCCTTAGACTTGATATAGTCCAGTACAGAGGAAAAAATAATTACCTATATTTAAAAAATATTTAAAATAATAGTTATAGAGAAAGGGGTTTGTGATTTCTTTTCCTTGCAATATTTTTTTATATTTATATAAATATTTGTGGATATTTGCACTCTGCTTACGAGTGTGAGTATGCTAAGCAGCATATCTAGTGTTAAAGTATTAGTTCTATTAATGTTTTTTGAGATTTTTTTAATGTTAAAAAAGAATATTCTTTAAAGAAGCCCCTTGGTCAATTTAGGATGACCCTCAAGTAATTTTCACGTGTTTGAAATTGGAAAAATCAGTTCCAATTTTTTTTCGTTTTTTTGCCATTTGCAAGGTACAGTGTTTTACTCTAATTTGGATATTTTTAGTGTTTTTCCAAATAGGCACCACACTTATTTTGATCATGTGTTTTAAACTACTGGGGAAAATCTATAAAATATTACTTATTGATTCTCATGAACAAAAACGGGTTTTCTATATGTATCTCAGACATGAAAGGAAACTTGAACCAGTGGAAAGAAATGTTTAAGTCGGGAAACTTGCGTTACCGACGTTCTGATTTCTAAAACACGCTGACAGGCGCTGGGCGTACCTGGATGGTGCTTCCCATCCGCGGTGTCTGAACGGCTAATTCCTGCTCATTTCCCAGCTCTCTCCTCGCCCCCGCACATCCACACGCCACGGCATCCGGCTGGAGCTCCGTGGTCACGGCTGCCTGGCCCCACCGGCGCCGGCCTCTCTCTGCCCCTCGCCTGGCGCTGGGGAGGCTGCTGCCCTGGCCTGGACCCCAGCGAGGCTCCTGCGCCGTCCCCTCCCCCCCTCCCTGGAGCCCCCACGTGGGACCTGCTCGCGGGGTGCACTGCTGGCCAAGCCCACCGCCCTGGGGTGCGGCGCCACCTCCTACCGAGTGAGGCACATGGAGGGGCCACGGCAGCAGCCCTGGGTCCGGGGGCTCCCGAGCAGGCGGGACGCAGGTGGTGGCCAGGCCTGGTGGAGCTGGCCCGTGGCCACCAGGTGGCAGCGTTCCCCCCCACACGGTGGCAGGACACAGCCCGAAGCCGGGCTGCCCCGGGGATGCAGAGCCGGCCATAGGGATGCAGAACTGGCCCCTGGGACGCAGAGCCGGCCATGGGGATGCAGAACTGGCCCCTGGGATGCAGAGCCGGCCATAGGGATGCAGAGCCAGCCCGGGGACGCAGAGCCGGCCATAGGGACGCAGAGCCGGCCATAGGGATGCAGAGCCGGCCCCTGGGATGCAGAGTCGGCCATAGGGATGCAGAGCCGGCCATAGGGACGCAGAGCCGGCCATAGGGATGCAGAGCCGGCCCCGGGGATGCAGAGCCGGCCATAGGGATGCAGAGCCGGCCACAGCTGCAGGGGCTTCCCCGGCTGTCGACACCCCTTTGTGGCACCCAGTGCCCACTCGTCTCAGACACCGTTCAATCCCGGGAGTCTCAGTGGAAGCCCTCGGATTGTTTCCTTCTAAATTTCAAACAGGTGAACCTGTATTTTAATCACACAAAGTGAATTAAGATGGAGTTCCTTATTCGGGCAGCTGTTTCAAATAATCCTGGCACCTCACTCAGGAGCGATCGTGCCAGGCTCACGTGGAAGCCCACGGCGTCTGCCTCGGTGCCCACGCTTTCTGCCTGGGGTCTGCGCCATGTTGTCTCCTGAGGCTATGCAGTCGGGGAGCGCAAGGACACAGGGGCTTTCGAAGACCAGCGCTTTGCTAGTGTTTCCTCTGCCCACGGTGGTTCCATCCAAGCTGACTCTGCCCTGCCACGCGTGAGCTGCAGGGCCCCGGGGCCTGGCCGTCACCTGGGCATCCTGGAGGTTGCTATGGCCCCTGCACAGGAAGCCAGGCATCCCCTCCCTGCCTCAAGACCTCAGCCATTGCTCACGTGCACCTGCTGGCCACTGACGCTGGTCCGTGGCTGTTCACGGGGAAACAGCAAACGTGCACGATGCTGTCCACGACTGGCTCACTCATGACTGAACATGCGCTGCCCAGTCGTCTCGGCATCTGGACATTCCGCACCTGTACCAGGGCGGCAGCACACAGGGATCTTTGGTGGCATCGCTTGCATTCTGTGTGCCGGTGGTGACACCGAGGTCACGGCACTGGCTCAGGCACAGTGGAGAAGGCTGCAGTCAGGGATGCTCACTCTGGTCGGCGCGGGACGCACCCAGACAGACTCTGCTGACATCCGACTTTGCAAACTGTCAGGTGCTCCCGCCCAGGCATGCAGTGGCGATTCGCACTGAGCAATAAGCTGCACTGCGGAATATTATATTTTTGTAATGACTCATTATCCCGGAACGATGAGGAGATGAGTAGAATATAAGTGTATTAAAAACATAATTGCTTTTCTACTCAAACAAAAGCATGCGTGTGTACGTGGGGAAAATGCCTCACGAATAGGAGAATTTTTGTCCCTTTTCAGTTTGTGGCTGTGCTTGCCGTAAGTGCGTATTTAAAATCCTAATTGCTTCAATTCCATCCCTACCTGATCATTTCTTTTGACCACAGTACACGCTTACTGTGCATCCCAGACTGCTGTTCCAGCAGTGTGGCTACTGTGTGCTGTGACCTTACATACGTGTGATTCGTGACATCCTCACCAACATAGACAGAGGTGTGAACATAGTTTGCAAACACTGAGGGAGAGAAATAGCTTAACAGAAAATTCCATGTTCTTATGACACATGCACACACACATATACATATGCATATATTATATGTTCATATAGCACGAATACATAAACTTTATACATACACATATATGTATAAAATACATAAAAGATCTATATATAAGTATAAAAACTACATATATAACTATATATAAATATTAAATAATGCTAAATTTTAAGAGAACACAAAAATATTATCTGTGTAAATTATTAACACCCATAAACTTAGACTAAGTACTTGAAGACAGACACACACACCTGCCCAGCACATCACCGGGCAGCAGTAGTGTCCTGGATTGCTGAGGAGTCCCCGTCATTCCACCAAAGCTGTGAACAGTGAGCTTCTCTATGCTCACAGGTGCCCCATTGGTGGCATCTCCTTATTAAACAGTTTTCAAGGACTGGCGTTCCTTTCCTACCTAAATTTAAATAGACTTGATCTGGTGTTTGGGTATAGTAGCTCCCATTTGTCAAACCAGTGTATTTTGCTCCTTTGTCCTGATAATCCCAGCTTTAGACACACATCTTTCCCCAAACTCCTACCTTACCCACAGTACCCACAGCTTTTTACCCCCATTTGTTGTATCTGCCTCTGTCTTGATCAGCACTATGTGCGCTTGCTTCAGAAGGTATTCCGGGGAAGTCACGCCCTGCCTTTTTTGGCTTGACCCTTTCCGACTAGATCACTCCTGTTTTTTGAACTGTTCCTGTGAAGCATCACTGATTTCAAGTACTATTAAAATTAGAAGTAGCACAAGAACCATGCACAACTCATTCAAGTCATTTATTTCATTTCATATCTAAATGCATATCAACTAAGTTCATTAACCTATATCTGTTTTAATTTGATACTTTAACAAGATTCTTTTAATTCCTAATATTTCAGGAACCCAAGAAATAATTGATAATGTTTAGAAGTGATTCTCATATCTGTGAGATCCTCTCGCTTAGGTTATATAATCCGAATGGCTGCAGATGGGTTTAAGGAAAACACAGGGTCTAGAAAGCTCTTCTGCGCACGGAATGGACAGGGTTAATCCCCCCAGCCCTCGGCTGGAAGGAGAAGCGGCAGCGGGAAAGACAACATTGATACAGTGAGACATCATCACATAATTACTGCATCTAATGTTTCCCTGCACATAACGTTCAAGTTCAGAAATCTCAGCCAGGGGCCCATAAAACAATTCTTGCGTTTTATGTTTTTCTGCTTATGCTGTTTTATTTCACTCTTTTGGGGAAAAATGTAAAAATAATTTACTGAAGTAATAATTAGCGCTTATAAAGCACTTTGTAACCTATGACAATCTGCAAATTGCTACTCTAGGATGGTTGTGGCTGTCTAAACATTTCCGTACCTGGGGAAACTGAGGGAGACGCCTTTGTGGTTTGAAAGTCCCTTGAGCGCAGGGAGCGTGTGGTGGTGAAATTGTGACCCTCGTCACACCTGACTCTCCCTGGCCAGGCAGCAGCTCCTGGGACCGGCTGTGGGTCCAGACTCACCCCAGGGCTCTCAGGAGAGGACTTTCGAGGGGCACTCCGGGAACGCAGGTGGCCCAGGGTCACGCCCCACCTGTGACGGTCGCCGGCTGCACCTGGATCGGCTGCAGCAGTGACAAGCACGTGCTCTGTTCCGGCTTCTCCTCCGAGCTCTGATTCTCTCGCCCACCGGGAGAGAGGGGCTGTCCTTCTCCCCGCCTTACAGGTGAGGAGACCACGCACCACAGAATCAAGTCAGGTGTCCCCCTCGCAGCTGGACAGTGGCAGACGTCAGCCGGATTGCAATCCACTTTGCCCAGCAGCAAAATCACTGCATGGAAATGGCTCCTCACTGGGGAGCAAAGACGGGCCTGGGGGCCACCTCTGCACCCCCTGCTGGTGCGTCTGGGGCGGGTCCTCCATCCCCAGGTGTGACAGACGACTGAACGGAGGGTCGGCTTGAGGGGGGACGCTGTGGGCTCTACCTGCGGCTTTGCAACCCCGTGCAAGGATGCTTCCTCAGGTGAGCTCTGCCCAGGGTGTCCCAGCCTCGGTGCCCAGGCCTTGGGGGTTGCCCTCCTCTCCTCCAGCCTCTACCTGCTCACACCACCGCTGGCCACACCGTGCACCTGCCGCTCAGCCACACAGGCGAGGCGGCCTCCTTGGTCAGCCTTGCCCCACTGCAGGTGTCTCAGACTCTCCTGTCACCTGTGTGGCTGCTTCCCTGGTCTCCGGCCACCTGACCCCCCGGCTGCTGCCCGGCGCTGGTCCAGCCACTCTTTCCGAGTCCGCTGCAGGCCCCCAGTGTGGGGCGCCAGGCACGCCCGGCTCGGGTGGGAGGAGCTGAGCGTCTGCAGCCCCCACACACTGGCCAGCGACAGCCACGAGGACATGGACCACTGCGCCACGGACCCCTGGTGGCCCGGCACACAGCGCCCTTCCCAAAGGCCTCTGCGAACTGCGTTTCCCTAAGTGTGGACGCAGTAAACCAAATGGGAAAGCAAAGTTCTGTTTTGCTTCAGAAAGCTGCTGTATTTATTCTATGTGCACATACGTGTGTGTGCCTGAAAGCAGAACATTCATTCTTCCTCTCCCCAAGCCACTGACCATAAGGACATTTTGATTGGCATTTTGTAAACCCTCCTGGGCAGTCTCCATGCACACACATGCACACACACCACGTGTGCATACACGTATGTGCATTTCACACATGCATAGACACAGATTTATTAAATTCAGCTTTTCCTCAGTAGACAATGATTTCACTACGGATATTTTAGCTACTACCCTTATCTTATTTCTGGTGGCAAGTTCTGTTTTATGCGCACGCCGATGGAAGCTGTTGGCATGCATTTTATTCCGGTTCCTGTTTTCCAAGTAAATCATGCTCAGATTTACTAGCTATCGCTTTCTCACAGCAATTTATGGGTCTTCTTCTCCCTTTTTAGTGTCCGCAGCACACTTTCAGAACGCAGCGGATTGTTCTCCCCAGAGCCAGGCCCACGCTGGGCAGAAAGGTTAGACATTTATGGAGCCGCGTTAGCAGCCATGGAGACCTTCCTTCCCCAGGCCGCCGCGTGCTTTTCGGTGGGGTCGTGCGCCGTAAACCCAGGGTTCCCAGCGCCTTGAAAGATGCCGTTTCCTGAAAACCGTAAACATCGCATTGTGGAATTTTAGGATTTTACGTGATGTGATATAATTGCTTAGACTTGAGGCACTTAGTCCTCGTGAGGTTTTTCGCGTGGATGGGCCATCGACTGCCAGACGTGACTTCTGAGATGGCGCCGTTGCCAGTGGCAACGGGATGTCGGCAGTGGGATGTCGGCCCAGGACTCTCTACCCTCCCTGAATGTGGGGGGCCTGCTGCTGCAGACCCTGGGGTGGGTGCAGCGCCTCACAGAAATTCTCAATAAATATTTGCAGAAATAGATGGAGATGCAATTCTGTCTTATTTTGTATGCATAAAATAGCAACCGTTTAACGGTTAGCTCTGTTTTAATAGTGCCTTGAGATGAATTTGAGAAAAATATACTTCAAGTGCAACATCACTGTCATACATAATGGATAATGATGGTGCTTCATTTGTGCTGAGATGTATTAGGAGAGTCAGGACGAAAGTGCCTTTGCTATGCCAGGCTGAGACTTCGTGTTTGCACACACTTACCTCTGTGCATATTTCTGTATTCTCAAAAGGTGTGATGCTCTGGGAAGCAGAGTCATTTTTCTGAGTTCGGAAACACTTTCATTTATGTAAAATATAAAGAGAAGTTGGTAATAGCACACTAAGAAAGTTAGCCTTTATCTTCTGCCTCATTTGAAAGTCATGAAAGTTTTATTAATTTAATGTCAAATGAATTTCTAACATTATAAAGTAAAATTTGTTATTATTTTATTATGTTATATTGTTGTATTTTGCTATATATAATTATAGCAATATAATTATTTTAACAGCATATTGTATATACTGATGTAACACATATGTGTTTGTTAAGTTCTACATATCCAGATATAGTTACGTAGAGATGAATAATATGTGCATATTGTGACTTTGTATAACATACGTGTCATTTTATGTATAATTTACTTTTACCAACTAGTAAAAATAAAGGTATGTTTAGTGAAAATAAATCATAGAATCCTAAAAGTAGTGATTTTAAGAATTAATCAAGCTTTTTTCAGAACTCAAGGAACGATGTTTTAAATGTTTGGAATGTATTTAAGTCATAGATTACAGAGTCCCCTCCATTCGCTTATGTGACGTTAGAACTGGCATCAGCAGAGCACGCTTGGGTCCCGTCAGTGACTGTCAGACAAGAGTGGTGCCCACGCCCAGGGCAACACCCGGGAGGGAGGGGCAGGCGGGGCCCGTCCAGGTGTGCAGTGCCCCCGTGTGGGCAGGTGCCTGCCGAGCACAGCTTGTCCTCCAGGACATCGCGATGGGACACGATGGGTCCAGGAGGACCAAGTGCGATTCAGCTCCACTTTCAGTGGCTGAAGACTCAAGTTCAGGGTCTTAGTTGAGTGACAGTGGGGAAAACGTCTTCGGTCACTTCTCCCCACGTCTGTTGTGTTTTATTCAGAATCTGTGACTTTACCAGTGGACAACCTGACCAACAGGGACCCCAGCATCACTAGGGTGCTCTGTCGCCTGGAGAGACCCACCCCCAGAATCTTCACCTGTCAACAGACAAGGCAAATCTAAGACAGCTTGCACCTGTGAGCTCAGAGTGTTCTGTGAGCGAAAAGCCGAGCCTTACACTGAAAACACTTCCGTGGGCTTAGGGTAGAATGGGTTGGAACATCACAGGGGCAGTATCTCCATGAACACAGCTTGCGCCTGGTCACACCGGCTGACGTCACTCCCAGCGTCATGAGCCCTCGGTGCAGGATGGGAACGACTGTGTCTGCCTCAGGTGTAGCTCAGGTGCGAGGACGTTTGCGAGGCTTCTCCGATTTCTCTGATATTTTGCTATTCTGGACGCGAGTGGGAGCGAGTTCAAGGCGAGGCACATGCGGCGGTTCCGTGACCCGGCCGACACCTCGGAGGTTCACGCCAGCCGTTTTATTCCTCGTAATGACGCTGAATGACCCAGTATCTTGTAAAATGAAATTGAAATCTGCAGCGAGGCAGTACTTCTGCTATTAAAATGATTTTTTCTTTGTAATGGAGCTCTGCCAGTCCAACCATTTGTGAATTGCAATTAAAATCTGAAGCCGGCAGCACTTTTGCAATTAAAACTGGCATTTAAAAAAAAAAATTCTGCACCAATCTAGATAATTAGATAGGAACTAAAATACCCATTTATTACGCATGTGGACATGTACGAGGAAATAATTTGAAATTTATTATTCAAGATATTCTCTTTATAACGAGGAATATGCTAAACACTGGAGCAAAACAAACTTTTCATATTCCGTACACTGGAACCTGCGTTAGAGAATCGGTGTCGGACGTTTGCTCACCAGTTTGTTTATTGCTCTCTCTGTCTTTACCACGTCGCTTCATAGTCTCTGTTTCGGTTGTAAATCAGGACGGCGCTGAAGTTGTCAGGGTACCTGCCAGAGATGACAGGTATCTCATGGCGTGACTCACCTGGGTATTGTGATTTGCTCATGTTTTAACCACACTTTCTCAATAAGTTTGCAGTACAACTGTAATTCAGTTCTGCTGGTGAAAATTTCAAGAAGCATTAGAGTTATCACCACTGAGTAAAGGATATCTGAAGGTTTAATTCTCAGAACACTTTCCCGGAGAGTATGAGATATCACAAAGAACCAATAAAAACCCCATGACAAATGCCTTCCTCCCCTGGCCACATGAAGCCTCCAGTCTGCACGAGGTGGAAGGCCTGCGGTGGTAACGTCTGGAGACTGTGATGCTGAGCCCCGGGGTCCGGCTTCTTGCCTGTCTCCATGAGCATCTAGAACATTCAGACTTAGCTGAGAGTTCAAATTCACCTATACACAGTTGTGTTTTCTGTTTATTCAATACTTGTGTAAAAACCTGTAGTTCTTTGATTCAAATTTTGTATTTTTACATAGTAGTGTCTCTTCATCTGATTTCCTCTTTAGCTGAAACCATACCATAAATTGTGATTTTGGGGGGGAGGTCTGGTATTTGGAAGGTGTTACGGAATCGGGATATCTGAAGCTGTGGCATTGAGTGGACCAATAAACAAACAAATAAATAACTGGGCAAAACTAGTTATTTTTCTTCCTCGACCCGAATGCCTGGTCTGCATTTCCTCGCTAATCTGAACGTTCTTCTTGCAAGTTTCTCTATCTTAAAATATCTGGATTTGCTCATCATCCTCTACAAACAAGTCGCTCATTTTTCCCCCGGGGGGTCTCCGTTTCCTGGTCTGTGAAATGAGGACCTCAGCCCGGGCCATCTCTCGGCTCTGCGCTGGTTCTACACGTGGCCGTTCCACGTGGCCTGGGGTGGGCACCGTGTCCCGTGACAGGCACTGTGTCCCGTGACGCTGAGCAAGCCGTGACGCCCAAGTGAAACAGACCCGTCACAAGTAGACGTTTATCTGCTAGGTACATTTTACAGAGATAGGAAATATTTGAAACAGGTGTTTTCCATAACCCCACATTAAACCATTCAGGCCGCTGAGTCTAGGGGCAGATGTGCGGCTGGAGAGCAACTGGGAACAGGAGGACAGTGAGCGGAGGGACTGGGGACGGGTCCGCCAGCCAGAGACAGGACAGGCAGCAGCCGGCAGTGGGGCCACAGCCCCAGCCACCTGTGGTCCACGAATGTGCTACCCCACGCGAGGCCATTGGTGGAAATAAAAGTTTCAGAACTCAAAATGCCACATTTAACTTGACAGCTCAACTAACACCTGATTAAAATATACCTGTCCGGGACCTGAGAGTGACGCCCGTCCAACCACAGCCTTGCTGTTCGGTCATGGTTGTCCCGCAGGGCGCAGACTTCCCGCGTGAACGCAAAGCGCCTCCCTCCTCAGCCGCCTCCGCTGGTGGCTTGGCAGCACGAGCGTTTCCTCACCCTGGTTATCTTATCTTGCTCTGAATTTACGGAATTAGAAATACAAGGCGTAATGGCAGGAGCACTAATTCCCTGACTTACTAAATCCGTACCTGAAATTAAAATAAATGGATTCGTTCCTCACTCCCGTTTCATGATTCTCACCGCTGTTATTACGGAGACTTCTCACAGCTTGTATTTTTTTTTTCCAAGAGAATTAAATCGTTTATTGATTACACCTGATAATGGTTGATACACAAGCTTCATTCCCATCTATAATTTTATCTGGTACCATCATTCAATTTAGTTATATTTCATAGGATATGCCAACAATCATCTTTATAACCAATAATTCCATGATTTTCCTTGAATGATCCCTTTTAATGGTGTCTACCAGCTTGTATTTTTTTATTGAGATGTAATTCCCATGCCACAGAATTCGCCCACTTAAAGTGTACAATTCAGTGTTTTTAGTGTATTCATAGCTGTGAGACCATCACCACAATCTAACTGTAGAACATTCCATCCCCCCAAAATAAACCCCACACCCGTGAGCAGTGACTCCCCACCCCCGCCCCAGCCCCGCCCACCACCAAGCCACCCTCTGTCTGCCGATTTGCATATTCTAGACGTTTCATACAAATGACATCTGCCTTCTGCTATGCCTTGACTTTTCTTGAATATCCATTTTCCGCACGATAGTTCTCTTTTCTGGATCCTCAGCCTTCCCCGAGTGTGGAGCCGGCCGGGTATGTCCTGCTAAGGGTTTGGGTTTCTCCGCAGCTGTCAGTGCAGGAGCCCACGGGGCGTCCACACCGCCCGCTGAAGCCCCTCTGCCCGATGCGTCTTCGCTTTCTCTCACGTTCTCCACTGATTTGGGTCCGCTGCACTGTGAGGGGCAAGACGTCTTGCCCGATACACGAAGGGCCTCCCGAAACTCTGCAGCCTCCGGCTGCGTCTGAGCCTCCACAGAAACCCCGGGCCACTGGGGGACACCAGGCCTTCCTGTGCAACAATCTATTCCATAAATAAACTCCCGTTCAGACACCTTCTCCACAAATTTATGACAATGTCAGAGATTAGTTAGAACACAGAGTATAGAGAAAGGAGTATTTGCTTTCCTGACGGAGGAAGATGATATTTAACGCGGGGCCCTTAGCCCGGCTGTGGGGCTCTCAGAGTTGGGGGGGTCCCCAACGGGTGTTTACAGCCAAGGCTGGTTCCCCAGCTTCTCGCTTAAGAAAAATAAACCATAAAGGGACACAGACAACATGGACCTCTGAGCCTCACCCGTCTGGGCTGCTGACATCCATACATTGTGGAGTGACCCAGATGCACTATACTCATCAAATTTCTATCAATACTAATTTCCTAATATCAATAATAATCTGTGTCCCAGCGGAGCGGCGTTCCCAAGCAGGGCGCCCTGCTCCTCCCAGCTCCCTGAGCTCTTCAGCGTCCGTGTCAATAAAACTGACTGCTGCTCCCGAGCTATTGACAGTTATTAAAAATGACCTTGATGTAATTTCAAGCCTATCAAAACGAAGCGCGTACGCTAAGGATTATGAAAAGCTACAGTGGCGGAAAGTGCTGACAGCCGGAACCGCCGGGCAGGGTCCGTGTTGCTGACGATTATTGGGTTTTCTCGGCTGCTCCTCCTTCCCCTGGAATACTGTATGCTCCCGGGGAGAGTCGCCTGCTCTCTGGGGGGCTAATTGGAGCTCTTGGGGGCTCTCCTGTGCTTTGCAAAGAGCTGCCGCAGCCCAGCACCCCGGCAGTTAATGTGGTGTAAAATGTCACAAGCTCCGCTGAAGACCTTTGAGTACTGGCAGCACCGCTGATCAATGCGTCCTGGTGGACACCTGGCTCCTGGCCCAGAGGCCAGCGGATCGAGAGCACTCTCCCAATTTCTCTACCGCTTTGTCTGTGCATTGATCCGGCCTGTTCTGAAAGCCTGCCCTCCCTCCAGCTGCGCGGGAGGACTCGGCCGTGGTGTTAATAGACAGCCCTTGTGTGCATCCTGAAAGAGATACACAGTGTGACTATTCAGTAGCCAAATAATTTATTAATAATTGTAACCAACACTCTGAAACGCACCCCTCTCTGTACGCACGGAATAATTGTGCTGAGCAAACACATCCAGGCCGTCCGAAAGGTGCCGGTTGTGA